>JAVCKZ010095729.1:0-11364 GCA_034780755.1 Lepetodrilus elevatus | reverse complement strand
ATGTTAAAAAGTAGGTTGCCCGCAGTGCAATTTAACTTGCCCCTGTACGTCAGGCATATGTTAGTCCAGAGCCCTGCCGTGTACGTCGGGCATATGTTAGCCCAGAGCCCTGTGGGTCCTTGTCCAGTTAGACTGTTTTGTTTCAACCCTTAACTTTTTTGCTGAGTATATGAGGAGTGAGTTGGGATAATAACGCTATACACAAAATACCATCTACATCATGGTGAACTGCTTACAGTGGGAGGGAAAAGTCAACAGCTTCATGTTACAGTAATACCCAGGAACCACGACCGAGTTAAATCAATGATTATAGCTGTATATGCTCAGCATAAGAGACATTGCATCCATATATGGTCGCAACTGCAAAGAAGATACTAGCTACAAGATGGTCTTCAAACCATGGACCTTCCTTCTTGTAGTTTGACATACAACCATCTACACTATTCCAACCCAATGGTATGACTGATACACACTTAGAACATGCTTATGGAGAAACTACACACAATGTTCAATCAACAATTGAAATGTTGCTGGAAAATAACGAATGGCTTCACACTGCGCAACAATACCAGCAATTAAATCAAATTACTGTCAATTTGCCACAACTGTTAAATCCACGGGGGCCCCACACATGGGAGCCTGTTCCTCCCAAAAAGAAGGGATTGTGTGTTTCCTGAATGACAATTAGAGCAGATCGCAGCACGTGGCGGTTCCCTCGCAATCAGCACGAGTCGTGGCGCCCGACGTGGGCCCCGTATTGATTGCGCACCGGCTAATTCCTGCCTGGACTCAATCTCCGACATGCCCCGGATCAGCTGACGTAGCAACATTTGCCATCTTCAGGTGGCGTCTTGGTTGCACAGATGGTCAATAATGAATGGCGGTGTGGGAGTGACACCCGCACGCGCGCGCGGAAAGACGTTGTTAACAATTCATGCACCGCACATGCCACCATCCCCCAGCATTCCTGTGGCGGTGGTCGAGGTGTGTCCTAATCATTGAAGTTTACCATAGTACCATATTTTTTTTCCATGCATAGTATGCTAACTTGCGTAGTATCCTGATCATTGAAGTTTATCATAGTTGAAGGATATCCTAAAAGTTTAAGTTTATCACAATGATTGAAGAGTATCATAATATTTGGGTTACCTTATATTTAGGGTTAGAAGTTAGTGCAATTTTGAACAAGCCAATGGGATAGTAAGTCAAATAAGAAGAGCGACTTCCCTAAAAAGATACTCGCATATTAACAAAAGAAGGTCGCCATTGGCCGCCGGGCTAGTGGGAACTTCTAACCCTGCATATTGGTTGCAGAGTATCCTAACATTAAATAGCGAAATATTAATTCATACGACTGCATTCATGGAGTTCCAACAACATTCCGCACCACATACCAGAAGAGCACTAAAAACAACAACATCCCATCAAGGTTGTTCGTCAAGGTTCAAGAGCATTCAAGAAGAGCATAGGCAAGACAATCAATCTGTACAAACCACATAAATGCTCTCCCCAAACCCATAGCAAATAAGTGGTCCATTTTTAACTGTCAATTTCAGAGTAGTTCTTGTGATAAGTTTGACCAATAAAGCAAGTGATCAAGTGGTTTTTCAGCAACAGACAGTAATATGTGATCAAATCTTTCTGCCGAATTTTGTGCAACCCTCCCCGCTGAATGGCATGAAGGGCACGCGGCCAGAAATCACTGGTTTGTCAGGTGCTTTGCGGAAATCAATGGCAAATTAATCATTTTGATAGTCCATATTTTCTCCTCGCAGCCTTCATGCATGCGGTGAAGTGGTTCATGTCGAAAAATCAGCATAAATTCGATAAATGGGCGAGATAACTTCTTGTCCAGAGATCTCCACTGACCATCAGGAAAATAGTTGCCCATTTCTCCGTTCAGCGATTCAATCCGGAACGATGTCGTCCCGAAGATTCATGACCATTTCTCTGAAGGTTTTCCCCACTGTGGAGTGAGATAAATCTCACCTCCGCTACGATATCTCATCGCTCATAGACCCTGTCAACAGTCCCTTCCTCTGAATAGAAACATTTTCCCCAAGGTCAAGGAACGTGATAAATATCATTTTCGTACATCGTCCAATCTTCTTCATAAAATATAGCATCAAATGACCAGAATCCAAAGCAAACACAGAAATATGTACGGTTGTGATCCGTGACCGTTTCCAGTTATCTTGTAATTTGCTTCTTGTAGTAGTCGGTGAATTATTGTTTTACGTCACAGCGGAAGCTTATTGTAGTAATAAAACCTACAGAATACAACATCTTGTCATTGCGAGAACATTTAAAAAGAAAAAGACAAATAATGTTTTGCTAAGAACCATACACTATGACAATGAATTCCACCAAAACATGTTGGGTTGTTGTTTTTTGTCTTCTATTTTTCTTAATTTATTAATATAGTATTATTATTAAATATTATTGCATTGCACTATGATGACCCCCAATCTGAACATGAAATAAGAAATTGCCTTATAGCATATGAATAATAAATGATATTTCAATAAACAGGTTCAATGGAGCTTTAAGGATTAACATTTATTCATGACAGTTACACGATTGATTCCATAAATAAGATATCAATACCTGCCAGTGACTGAAATTAATACACATAACTTTAAATTAATTTAAATCAGTTAAAAAATTTAAATTGGTGTCATTTTAGCAGAATAGATATCAATTTCACTCACCAATATTTGAAATAACTGTTAACTTCATCAAATAATAATCTTCGCCGATTTGTATTTTTCAAAATCATTACCTCGAAAAAGTGCGAAGGCTCACATGCAATTTGGAAATACATCATGAATGATATTCTAAAATGAATTTTGAGTCATGGATTTTAGAACAGACAAAAAACTACACGACATTTTAGAGTGATTTGTTCTCTCTCCAAATCTGCATACTGAAGGTGTGTTGTACTCTAAACATGACCAGGGTGTGATACATCACCAACCCTCCTTGTTAAATACTTCCACTGTCATGCAACACGCTCATTTACAACGGAATCAGTCGTAGCGATAAATCTGCAGTCACAATACCTAGGAAATTCTGCGTGGAACTTGGCACTGCACAAAAATACAATCTTATATCTAATACAATGTATGTAAAAAATGTGCGGCGTTGATCGAGATCTGTATTTCCAGCAGCAATGAAGAATTCATGACGTATCACTTCCTGTCATGGCGCCAGATTGGTACGCGGACTGTGAAACGTCTAATAGCTTTAGGTGGTGTAATTGAAACCTACTCTTGGATTGCATGGTAAACCCTTTCAGTCTAATTAATGTTCGTTGGTCCAATCTGTAACTGTAAGCTCACGCGGTGTGTTGGTCAAATCTAGCTGGGTAAAACCATGCAGTGTGTTGGTCCAATCTGGTTAGGTAAAACCATGTGGTGTGTTGGTCCAATCTGGTTAGGTAAAACCATGCATTGTGTTGGTCAAATCTGGTTAGGTAAAACCATGTATTGTGTTGGTCAAATCTAGCTGGGTAAAACCATGCGTTGTGTTGGTCAAATCTGGTTAGGTAAAACCATGCAGTGTTGGTCAAATCTAGATGGATAAAACCATGAAATGTGTTGGTCAAACCTTGGTGGGTAAAACGGTACTATTTGGTGTGTTGGTCAAACCTTGGTGGGTAAAACGGTACTATTTGATGTGTTGGTTCAATTTAGATGGTAAAACTATGTGGTGTATTTGTCAAATCTTGGTGGGTAAAACCATGAAGTGTATTGGTCCAATTTAGATGGGTAGAACTATGCAGTGTGTTGGTCCAATCTTGGTGGGTAAAACCATATGGTGTTTTGGTCCAATCTAGATGTGTAAAACCACGTGTTATGTTGGTTCAACTTGGATGGGTAAACCAACATGATCAGTTCAATCTTGATGAAAAATCCACACAGAATGTAGCCTAAGTGTGTTCACCAAGTTCAATCTGGCTCACATGGTGTGTTGGCCCAATCTCTGTATGGGATATGTTGGTCAACTCGTATTAGTTCATTAGAATGGAGACAGAACGAATGACCACAGTGATTTATATTGTGGCACAGAGCTAATTTAACCCTACTTCCACTGACTGGATGCAGCATGGTTCTTTAACCTTTTGACTTCTGCAGAACTGATACACATACATATATCGCAAGGACATACCATAAATTGCTAGGATACTGGGAGATTTCTCGATGAAGTTCAGATTTAATTCAAACATAATGCACTGGAATTTGAATATTTAACTACATGCAAACTGATCTATTTTCAACAACAAAAATCATACAGGATTTCTTTCAAAGTTGATTCAACAGGGTCGCTTGTTCGAGTTTCTAAAATCTGAGAATTACCAAACATTGAACAACAGCATTATATCCTTGGAATGCAAGGGTTAACGATGCAGCTTGTAGTATAGATGAGACATTGTCCTAGATTTGTTGCTCATAACACTGGGGGACTCGATAGTCCAAACTAATGGAGTTGGTGTAGGTGGCCATGATCCAGTTACAAATAGCGAGATAATGCCTTTGCTTAATTAAAATTTAACCAAGTAAGTATTTCCATATAAACCATAAATATGGCATTGTTAAATGTACAATATTATACTTAATATATTTGGACTAGGTTGCAAATGATTACGGTATTGGGGAATAGTTCAGATTAATTAAAGATGAAGATAAACTCTGAAAAGGTTAGTTATGATGAATTCTTTTTTTAAAATTTATATTTGATGAAATTGGGGTTTAGAGACACATTGCATTCGGTTTTTTGCCTTGAATCATCAACATTATTAGTGAAATTGTTATATAATTTTCAAATATTATAATGCTAGCTCTTTTAGCAGGCCTCAAAGTTACAATTGTTTCTAAGGAGCCATTTGGCTCCTACATAGCCAGAAACACTTAAAATATGTGAATTATTGGTAGCCAAATGCAAAATTAGGTCGCCATGGCTCCCAAATTAGTCGCTAAATTGAGCCCTGTTTAGATAAACATTTCATATCACTAATTCTATTCATATATATTTATGAAATTCATGTAATAGAAATATTTTAATAGTTCATATCACTCATTTTAATCATAGTTATGAAATTCATCACACTGGCATTCTCATCCACAGACCTCTCGTGTGGAATTAGTCGAAACCACCGATCCATAGGGCATCTCCCATCGCCTGCAGCAGGTTGAAAGTTAACCGATTAGGGAAAACTCGCCTTCGTTGTCTTAGAGATGCATACAACCTTAATGTCAGTTTGTCCTATAATCTGGCAATCTAAAAAAAACACCTACTGAAACGCTGTAGGCTAGATCATCATTTAGATAATACTGGGTGCATCTGTGATCACCTTTGTCGATCTCATGAACTTTGTATGATGTTTATTCCCAGGTATGTGGTATGGTATGGTATATGCATGCAAGCTTTGGATGGAAGAAAAGAAATCCGAGAAATATTACATGAATGTGGCTTTGTAAGTTAAATTAGTCAGTTGGTGGATTAAATTAGTGAGTCTGGCTTACTTGGTGGGTTAAATTGGTGACTGGCATACTTCGTGTGTTAAATTGGTGACTTTGGCATACTTGGTAGCTTTGGCATACTTGGTGGGTTAAATTGGTGGCTGGCATACTTTGTGGATTAAATTGGTGACTTTGGCATACTTGGTAGCTTTGGCATACTTGGTGGGTTAAATTGGTGACGTTAGTATACTTGGTGGGCTAAATTGATGACCTTGGCTTATAGTCAGGTGAAAAACAGGAAATGTTAAGATTAGCAGTTGTACTACCAGACTATTACTTGGTGGGTTAAATTAGTGAGTCTGGATTTCTGACTGGGGTAAGTTGGTGACCGTGGCTGATGGGGTAAGTTGGTGACCGTGGCTGATGGGGTAAATTGGTGACTTTGGCATACTCAAGATATGTTAAATTGGTGACTGGTTTACTTGGCTTGTTAAAATAGTGAGCATAGCAAATTTGGTGGGTTAAATTAGACAGCATATAATATTATGGCTTACTTGGTGGCTGAAATGACTGTCTGCGGTGGACTTAATGGCGGTTGATCCAAGCAACGTGCCTGATAAATTTATCGATAATTCCTAAAACATTTATACCTGACAATGAAGGTCGGTCGGTTGACGGCACCAATGGACATGTTTACCATGGAGGACGGATTGAGTAGTAAAATCACATCCAGCTGGAATGGCGATAATGGTAACAACAAGGGGCTGATGTCGCGCGATGTCTGGCTCGGCCACAGCTCACGCCACTTCCAACGTCTCGCATCTGACAATTACTGTCGTATCAAGCAATCTTGGATCAGAACTTCTGAAGAAGCAGAAGAAAACCCCGCAGACAGATTGGTGTGGAGGAGCTGGTGAAATAGGACCAATTGGCGCCCGACTACATGCAGCGGTAGCTGGGCAAGATAGGTGCAAGTATTCTCTGGGTAAATGTACATAGCATGCCAGCAATCTCATGAACACATGGTGGGAGGCAAACCTGAAATAAGCATGTGACACAGAGATGCCCATAAACTGTGGCTGGTGCACATGGACCAAGGGAGATAACTGAAGATGTATTGATGCAGACATTGGAAGGGCTCTGTAATAACACCTGTGTGTTCATAGTCAATCAATACTGTTCATGTCATAATAAATGGAAAACATTTTGTTCAATTAAATACCATCTAATGACATGATACTTTCCTTTAATAGACAATCCTTTATACCATACACATGTATAACAAAACCACAAATCTATTACATCCCTTTGATACTAAAGTTCATGTAAATCCTTTACAATTATAATGTCAATATCTCTAGGGTCCACTCTACATAAGACCATATCACTGTAAAATGGCTTTTCACAAAGAGAATATTGAATCCCGAATTATCGTGGATCACCTCAGGGCTGTGGATATATTATTTCATTCAATATCCGCGAGAATATAGGCCTTCTTTACAATCATCTCCATATTGTTAAACAAAGTCTGTGGGCCTGTGCGAACGATAGGGATAAATGTTTTAATGGTTATCGACTTAAAAATGGACAATTTTAAAGACTCGCTTTTCTAAAAACCTTGACGTTAAGTGGCACATGAAAGCAGCTTATTGATTGGTTGTTCCCGGTACCAAAAGTTGAGAGGGCCATGTTTCACGGCAGGTACGTTAATATCGAACTTGGCTTCACGTTACGTTTGTCCGACATGACAAGTCCGATAGATTGCATTAAATAAGCATGAATTGTCAATCATGTACCGAGTCTCGCGTATTAACACAGTCATCCTGTCTCAACTGATAGATATCAATTCAAAGTAACACCCAACCCAATATTGACTAGCATACAAAATGCTAAACTTGAAAATTTGAATGAAAGTATTTTTTTTCATGTCCTCGCACAAAATACCTTTGAAGATGATGACAAACAGTAAAAATATTATTAATTATTGATGAGCTATTTCTGTGACAGCCACATAGACATTCATGAACGTATTCAGTGCAATTCTTAGATTGCACGTGGATACAAAATGCATGAATCTACCTTGGGATGATGTTAGAATATTTCCATACGTAATCTACGAATTTCACGTAGGCGGTTAATCAGACCGAACAGCCATACTGCCATGAGAATACTCAAAACAAACCTGAATTTCACTCTTGTTAATAAGTCTATGAATAATTACAGTGACATTATGGCATGTAGGCCGCATGTGACCATCCAAAATGTGCCGTTTCCCGCCAGGGAGAATTCATTATGTACAAGTAATCTCTTTCAGTCTCCCCACGGGAACTAGAAAAGGGGGGGGACTGGAAAATTAGCCGAACAAGAAAGCATCCCCCTACCTCACACCCCCCACCAGCTTCTTTCTTTCCCCATTAGGTAATGAGGTGTCTGCGCAACATCATCATCCATACAACGGTACCGCAACATCTACGATTAATTAAAGCTACAGTACACAGGTATTGAGAGCAGATAAGCAACACCTGTTCTGTTTGTGGGTGGGTGAGCTTTAACAGGGACCCATTATTTCTCTTAATGCATATAATAAATATTCATTGGAGCGAATTATTAAAGTAGGTCTTGTGTGGATTCAATGAACCAGAACATTATGCTAATTTCAAATAAGGAATTGTTTTGTTTTTGTTCTAGACTTGGCGTTGTTGTTTACTACCTCGACATGGATCTTGAATATTGATTTAACAGATCAGCTTATGATATCTACATATATGGTAAATTGGAAAGCGATGTTTATCTATTGGTAGTAAGCGATATATATAAGTCGCTAATGGGAAATTTACATATTAATGTTAAGAAACTACATATTGTTAGTATTTACTCACTGAAATCAGCATATAATGGAAAATAATGGCATATATTGAAAAGAAAGACATTAAATGGAATAAATAACTGGGGAGTCTAGTACCATCTAATGGTTACAGCCAAATGCTCATCTGCTTATTTTAATTAATATTTAAAGAAATCTTGGCATTTCCATCAAGATATATCAATGTCGTTGACCGCAGGTGGGGTTGGCATTGACATTTACGTTCCATTCACTGACCAGAATTAATATTTATACCATACATATAAGAAAACAATTCATACTGGTCAGTGTCCTTGACATTGGAATGACACTATTAACCCTCTCACTGCTGGATTAGACACGTGCACTGCTCTTCAGGGCACATCTGGTTGCATCCAGCATGGAGATGGTTTTAAAAAAACCACTATTTTTGACATTTTAACCCACTCCATGCTGGAGGCAACTGGAGATGCCTTAAAGAGCCATGCCTGTTTCTCATCCAGCAGGGAGAGGGTTAAAGGTGCTGGAGGCAATATTTTAAATTTTATTACGTGATTTTGTATTACATTTTACAAGGACTAACTTCATACAAGTTTATTATTTATAATTGCTTAACCTTCTCCTTGTTGTAGTCAACTGGACATGCCCAAACGAGCAACAATTGTCATTGATCATGCATAGAGAAAGTTTGGGGAATGCCAATTTCAGCTCGAATGAAAATTAATCGGCCCAAGATATTAGCGTAGGAGACCATGACCAAATAAAACAACAATAAACCATACTTTGTGTCTGAATTATCTCCAACCACACCTCGCCAGGTTCTCAGGGAGGAATCCAGTTATTCTTTAAAATATGTTATGTGGGATGACTTCCTGCACACATTTCAATATCGCTCAATGTAAAGCTGATATCGATGTTATTAATACTTTATCTATCTAAGGTATTTATCTTAAAATATATTTCCATATCAATAAAACACCAATGTAAACCAACACCAAATTGTCTATATACATATCTATCTCACTATGCAAATATTTATCGCAAAACATATTTCATTAATTGATCTAACATCAATTGATGTAAAACTGATACCATATTTTCTGTATACATAATTTATCTATCTCACTGTATACATATTCATCTCACTGAAATAGCACAGATACCAATATCAATAAAACGCAATGTAAATATTTTAATTAAAACCCAAATAGCTTGTAAACGCATCTATTTCACTATCACTGTACAGATTTATAATAAATTGGAAATACCAATATCAATCAAACACAAAGTATTTTTTAGTTAATTAAAACCCAAATCGTCTGCAAACACTTCTATCTCACTATCACTACAGATTCTTTTTAACTGGAACATTTCAGAAAGTCCAATTATGGGACTGCACTGAAGCTGTCCGAATGTCCATGGTCCAGGCAACAACGTGGATCTGGGACAGAAAATTGATCCATCACAATCCCCCCCATCCCCACCCTGCTCAAACAATCGGCCATCCGAGATCGATAAACGACCGATATGCTTCGGCCGGTATGATTTACGGCCCAGCTTGCATGTTTCAGATTACTGTACAGCTAACAATGAGGCAACTCCATTAATATCCCTTAAAGATGACCGTTAACATAATACGTCTTTCCTCTACGATAACGTGCCACTTAGTTTCGGACACATGCAGAAATTATGGAATGCGAAGACGTGTAGAGAATGTATAGTGATACTGACGTACACAATAATGCCAACATCAAATAGGAGACACTTAAAAAAATATTTTTCTAGATTTTGATTACAAATAACAAAGCGAAATGTTGTTAGAAGTTATGAGTTTGAAGACGTACCCAACTGTAGACTAATCTTGTGGTGGACAACAAATTCATTATAATATAATGGATTAAAAAAATATTTATATACTGTAAATCATGAAATTAATGCGAGCAATATATTAATGCGAAAAATGTGACCGCAACATTGTCGCATTTAATTGCTGTGCATTAAAGGTAAAATTGGAGGGGTGGTAGGGGGGGGACATGTATGGAGACATGGCCGTTCGCATTTTATTGGTGTCACATTTACGTCTAAAATCTAGAGATCGCATTAAATTAGTGACGCATTAATTTTGTGATTTACAGTATATCTTTTCTATACAGTTTGTTATTAGATGAACCGATGTGAAATTTCACTACACGACAGAAATTCTTTCTTCTGAAAATATTCAAATTTATACGAAACGATGGCTACTGCCATATCGACAGCCAAGGACTGAGGCCATGCATACCCAATCAGCGTTTACAGTTGTTCCATAACAAGGCAAATTGTCCCCAATTAACACGATTAACATTAATTCGCCGTATAAAATCGTGCACAGCGTCAATGACGCTGCATCTTAATTGGTCAATTTACCGAAACTATTTCCTGCTTTCTGAGACAAATAATCCAGGTTTCATCCTGCCTGACTGTCCAGATCTCTGTGGCAAAACAGAGAAAAACAGCATTATGGAGTTTGTTAATAACACCAATTTGAGAGACTGTGAAAGAAAAGTATTTTGGACACGTATCAGTGTGAGATAGAGAAAGGAAACTATTTTGGACGCGTATCAGTTTAAAACATATTCCGGCTTATTACGAGGGGAATGGAAGTAAATTTATCATCGTCATGACGATCAATTAAACTTTCAGTTTTCAACTCGATCATTCACTAATAATGTATTGAGGATGAATGAATGATTTATTGTTTAACATTGCTGCAGGAACTTTTTTTAACCCACGTGTGATTATTTACGGTCGCGTAATTTTCATGTAAAGAAACAAAATTGAATGGGATGATGTGTAGGGCAGGTAACTTTAACCCTATTTCTGCCAGCAAAATGTCAGAGGAATAATTTGCTGATAACCCAGCAAGGAAAAAAGTTAATACACTACGTCAATAATAATGATAATAATGATAATAATAATAATAATGTATTTATTTTGTATTTTTTTTTGTATTGGGGTTTAAAGTCGCTTTCTAGAATCTTTCACTAATATCACAACTTGTCAGTTTAGGGCAGGAGGAAA
>JAVCKZ010095718.1:0-11364 GCA_034780755.1 Lepetodrilus elevatus | reverse complement strand
GGTGCAGACGGCACAGTACACAATCCAACATGGCTGCCACTGGCAATTTACTCTGTGCTGTGCTGGCTTACTCCATTTTAAAGAATAGAACATGTACTGGACATGTGACAGAACATTAGAAAGTAGCACTACCCGACTACATGAAACACTCACAGACAAAGAAATGCCAGAACCGCTCCCAAAGTCCTTAAAAGAGTCCATCTTCTGTTTACTGCAAGCAAGATAAATGGCATGTTATTCATCATTCAAGTCGAGAGTCATTTGTTTCCTAATGTTGCAGTAGTAATCTTTGCACCTTGACGATGAATATCATTCAATCAGTTCGTACGCGCCGAGAAAAATTATAATAAAACACATGCTAAAAGGTGAATAGTTGATGTATCTATCATCATCAACATCTTTGCTAAAGACCAGAAAAAAACAATACTAACAGTTCTTCTTTCTGTTCTTGTTTGGTACATTTCCTTTTCAATCTGTGGTGAGGAAAGGATGGCATGAACTCTGGATCACAGGCTGAAGAGAAAATGGCATTGATCATGTTAAGGCTTGTTGGGGGGAAATCTTGAAATACAATATCGTTAGAAGCTGCAGTTTATTTTCCATTACAATCAAAATGAAGATGTGTACATTGCCTCACTGAAATGTTATTTGATACCACCAAAGTGTACTGGTTGTGGTTATTTCTATTCTATTGCAGCAATTTCTCCAAGCTGTATATAATATTGGGGGAAATAAATACTTCTACTGTTTAGGATACTAGTAGTACATTACATGCTGAATAAAATCAAAATGTTCCTATTTCTGCATTTGATCAGGCAACTTAAGTTGTCTTCAGCAGGGAGAGCTCAGAGGGCTAACAGGACAAGTATGATAAATATACCGGTAAATGGTATAATTATTGTAAAACTACAATAAATAGTACATACGGTGAGGTTTTTCTTTAAAATATGAAGTTTCCAGGCAGTCCTCTGCAGTAGCTCTGAAAATGGAAACTCTTATTTTCAAATTCATGTTAATTATTTAGTTAACTGTTTTGGTATTGATATTTTTTTATTTCTTTTTTTACTTTTCTTTAGGAAATGTCACGCTTATCCAGCAGGGAAAGGGTTAGTAACTTAGCACTTTGACTGAAATGTGGCTGAATCTGACTGATTATGGCTGTATCTGACAACAACATTACCTCTTGTCAGGGTCGTACATGAAGAGGAAGTTGAGCAGTCGTATCCCGGACTCTGACAGCCAGGGGAAAGTATGCCGCAGATTGTTGTAGCTGTAACACACGCAAACACAACCTCATAACTGTGTCCTACAAAAACTGCTGTACGTTTAACAAATTTAGAAATAATTTTGTTTAGAATATTATGTCTACTTACGGTTGTACTTTCAGTGACATGTTCTGTAGAGCAGGCAGATCTAGATAACCCTGGCAACAAAAGATGTGATAACAAAAATTAAACTGACAATGTCATGATATTAAGGACATACTGAATTGACAGTTTCCTCTTGGTCCGAACTACAGGAGTGAGTGAATATGGATCTTTCACCCATTTGCGACAACCGAACTACAGGACCAAAGGGGAGATAATAAACAAACATGATAGTCTGATGAGGACGTGTGTGTGTGTGTGTTGTGTTGTGTGTGTGAGAGAGAGAGAGAGAGAGGAGGGGGAGGGGGAGAGAGAGAGAGGGGGCGGGGGAGAGAGGGAGGGATAGAGGGAGAGAAAAACATACCGGCCATATTGACTCGCTGGGAGTTCCAAACATATTTACAATCATCTCTATCTGCACCACCTCTGAGCGGCCAGGCAGGAGCGGACGATGTGCCAACAGCTCACCAAATATACAGCCAGACGACCTGTAGGTGGACAGAATTATACACGACCTGAATCATGTGCTCACTCAATATGACAAATATACAGGCAGACGACATCTAGGCAGAAACAAAACTTAGTAATAAGATCATTTACCCATGGAGTCCAATGTAATTCAAAATCACACTAGTGTCTAGCATAAAGTTCCATTGACGAAGTATGAGTGAGTTGCTGTTTTATGTTGCAGGAGGAATATGTCACCCATATGTGACTGACTAAGTTTAACGTGTACACAGAACAAGAAATGCTGAGTCAGCTCTCACCACATGTCGATGGCGGCTGTGTGGTTCTTTGACCCCAGGAGCAGTTCCGGCGACCTATACCTGTCAACACATTACAACCACAATACATCCAGTGAGAAAACAGTGCATATGCATAGTAAGAAATAAAAATACCTTAATTTAATTAACTGCTTTATAAACCAGCCAATATCCAGCTAGTAGTGATTTGGTGGTGCCGCACAATCATAGGTATTGTTGTTTAAAAAATAATGTTGAAATCAGAAAATAGATCTCAAATTTGATAGATTGTGGCAGATAGTTCCAGACATGTCTATCATCATTTACTGGCCAACATAAATACAAGATAGCGAGGCCAACATAGACAGATTTATTTACGTGTATATATCCAGCCAGTGCTAACAATGCTGACACGTAGAAAACAATTGTGAAAAATAGCATTCTCACCATAATGTAACGACTCTTGGCGTCATGGGCTTCAATGGAAGACAGTGTTTTCTTGCCAAACCAAAATCAGCTGAAACACCACAATGACAAAGTGCATGATAGGTAATTGTCAGCTGACCCTCGAACATCCCCACCCCTGGCTATTTATTTACTCCCCGATTATCTTGTCCACCTTCCATGACCAACTGTAATGACCAACAGCCCTGAACATGGATACTTTTGATGAAAAACCTATTTTAATGGCCAAGATTAATTACTAAATGTTATTTGATGAGATGACAGCATTATCCAATAGACCATAGTCATAACCAAGCTTGAAACATGTCATTTCACCAGAAACGACTACGATCATTCTTAAAAGCATACATTTCCAAATAATGTTGATAGAGCCCATGTTACTTTGTCTCTGATATGACTGGATATTGTCAGAGAACTCTATGAGATGACCTCAATGTCTGGCCCCGAGATTACGAAACTTTTCTGAGTACAAATGTGTACTCAACTCAGAATTATGTTCATAAAATGTCATGTGACGTCAGTCTGAGTACGTTTTTGTGCTCAGAAAGTTTCGTAATCTCGGGGCCTGGAGGCTGACAGTAACACTGCTACAAGAGGACATGATGAGGTCATTGTAAGGACATTCTACACAAAGGATTCACTCACCAATCTTCATGCAACCTTTGTCAGTCATCAGCAGATTCGATACCTTGAGATCTCTGAAAAGAAAACAATTTCATTGGAATAGACAATAATTTGTGAATTATGTGCATGATATAAGCACATTATGACAATTGACTTTGCATTCCAAGCTCACCTGCATTTTAATAGATAATGCTCTCCATTTACTTTGATACAGGATGGGATTCAAACTCAAACATTCGATATTAAATATAATATGACTAAGCAGGAGATGACGAGACTAAAACATCACCTACCGATGAATGATGAAGTTTTCGTGTAGATACCGAAGTGCTTTGAACAATTGTATCATAATACACTTGACCTGAAATTGTGGAGAAAAATATATTCTAAGTCAAAATCATTGAAATAGTTGTTACTGGTTTATGACAACTATAAAATAGACTTACTATTTCAACAGGAGCTCTTTTTTTTAACTCAGGTTAAAAACATATTTCCATTTAATTCTGTATGCAAGATGTAAACAAACCTGAGATTCCGAGAAAGGGGCGGCCATGTTGTCCAATAACGAGGCCAAATCCTGTTCACAGTACTCCATTACCAGAAATATACTAAAACAGAAATACACTCAAAGCTCAGAAGTCTATAGGCAGCATTTTAGTCATTTGGCACAGAATTGCTTGACACATTGAAGAAAATCTCCCCTTATTTGGAGTGAGTGATTATGGAGTTTTGCGTGGCTGTGGGAACCTTTCACCCATTTTGGATGACCCTTATTTCGAAGACCGATACATGTCACATAGAAATACTCTCACATGGCTAATTAAGATCTCACAAAGATACTAGAAAGCAAAGTGGAATAGTATCCCATGGTGCACATAATGTTCCTAATGCGATCAGTAACGAACCTGTCCAGGCTTTTCCCCACAACCACTTCCTTCAGCTCCACGATGTTCTCGTGACGGAGGTTCAGCAGGATGTTGATCTCTCGCAGACCACTGATAGGAATACCTGCACAGGTGAAAGGAAACACCTAATGTCAGAACATACGCCAGCCACAGTCATCATGATGCTGTCTACAGCACTTGTCTATTCCACTCTTCTTGCACTATGGAAGACTGAAGTAGCCAAGGACTATTGAAATTAACCTTCTCCCTGATGAATTAGGCACAGACAAAGCTCTTTAAGGAATCTCTGGTTGTCTCCAGCAGGGAGATTTGATATATGTAGTCGTGTATGGGTGAATTATTCCCATTGTGACGTAAAGCATTTTAAATTCAATAAATTATAAATAAATCTATGAGCAGAGATCACATCTGGTCTAAGATTTCTGCAGCGCTGTCTTGTACGAAACTCTCAGGTAATCATATCTCCAACCGTATCAATGGGGTCGTCTATCGTGGCTAACGTTAGTGATTAGGTCACCTTAGAGTTGTGCAATTGTACACAGGAGTCCTTGCCCTGAGATTACGAAACGCTTTTGAGTATGATTTCATGTTCAAGCTCAAATTTTATAGGGTGGATTTCCGTAATCTCGGGGCATGGTCTAACATTATCAAGGCTTCCATACCATCCCTCTCTTTCTCCATCCTCATTTTCTTAAGCGCCACTATTCTGTTGCTTCTTGTGTCTCGAGCTCTGTCTGAAATAGGACAACAAACCAGTGAACATAAGAACATAAGAAAAACTGACATTTATCATATATTTTGAATCTTTGACATTCATAAACATAATGTCATTATAAAGAATAATTGGATTGAATTTGAAATTGAGTTTGAGTAAGTTACATCACATATGATTATGGACCACATTCATATTTTTTAAAGTAAGAATATCTCAATATTATAAAGAAAGAAACAACACAGCTATGTATATTGTGACAGACGTACAGACGATGCCATATGTTCCTTCACCAACACGGTTTAGTTTCTCAAAATCAGTGACGGGTCGACTTCGGCCAAGCTGAAAGCACAAGAAAACCTGTGTTCTAGTGTTTATATTACAACTACAACTACTCAGTATATGGATAGGTGTTTTAAACATTCACAATTAGAAATGTCAGTACTGATTTATTGCTTGGATCCTACAAATGCATGGGAAAGATAATAAAAGAAGACTAGGTGCATAACATATATTGTACAATGTATTATAATAAATACAATGTCCTGAGAGACTGTGAGTGTCCACCGAGAGACTGTGTGAGACTGTGTGAGTGTCCACCTTAGCAGAGTCGGCCAGTTCCATCCACTCGCCAGTCAGGATGGAGAAGAACGATGTCCGGTCCTGCTGACTGCTAGATCTGCGATACACGTCCTGGGTCGCCATGGTTATGCCACGTACTGCCGCTACTTTCCACCTCGCGCGTCAGTGATCCCCCATTTCTACGCTTGCCAGAATATACCTAATGGTCAAATAAATTATTGGTTGATGAAATACGTAACATTCAATGATTTGTAAGTTTTTAAGTATCTGGTTGGCATGTTCTTGAAACATTATGATCATATGTTCATAGCCCTACTGTACAAATATTTAACATTCTGAGAATTGACACCCAGCTCTCTACACAAATATTTATTCAACATCATTTTTATCTAAATATTATCAACACTATGCTTATTTTGATTGAATAACGTATTGGTAATCCTGATAATTAATAAGAAAATGTAATGGCCATCTTCATAAACTGGGTGCAATATATACATTTTTTAAATTCTAAGCAAAATGTGTCTGTAGTGTAAACGATTATTGAATATTGTGGGAAAGTTGTATGTGATCAATGGTGATTACAACAATAATAGCCCAAATACCTCTGTAATAGATTGATATGATGCTCCAATGCCTTGTGTAAATCTACACTATTTTATTTGTAATTAGGTCTCTGAAAAAGTAGTTTTATCACAAATAAACAACATGTATAAATCTAACACGTCTTGCGTTTTGATAACTGCAGGAAGCACCCGTAAAGTTATAATCCGGACCTTTGCATAACAACACCATATGGTTAATAAAAACGTTGTGTGCAATATGTTAACCCATAATCAAGCATTATAATGTCCATATAGTGTTATATTTGTTAACAACGAGACGATTTAATGTGCTATTCTACAACAGGGACAACAACATCCAATTTATGGAAAGGTTCATTCGGTTAAATATTTCCGGAAGTTGACGGTCGAGAAAATGGCGTCAAGGTTGTGGCGAGTGTTGAGACCGGTCTCTGCCTCTCTCCTTCGAAAACATGGTAATTGGATCTTTCCGAGTTTTAAAGATTGCAATAAAGCGGTTGTCATTATATCAAAGTAGCAAGTGAACAAATCAGCAAGATGAAAGCTGTAAAGATACGTTGTTGATATTCATTTAGAATGAGGTGCTCAGTTATCGTGCATTGTTTAGTGATCAATTTGCATATAATGAATTTATAACTGGTAATTATTTTATTGACATCAAGGCTAGTGTAGTCATGCAGGACTAATCTCGGTCCCCGTATTAATATAATTGGTCTTGCGATTTCATTTAGCTGTCTGTTGCCTGTCTATCTATTTATTTGGACTATAACTAATGGTACTATTAATTTAGTAATAGTAATAAGTATGGAACCATGATATAAGCTGTATATGCCATTGTTATGGAGTGATTAATTCTAGAATTAGTTGAACGATCGATTGGCCCTATTAATATTGCGGGGCAGTGACTATGCTGAGTAGGTTACGGGTAAACTCGCGCCAAACCCCGTCGTGCCAGACATATTTTCGGGTCAACTTGCGCCAATCTCGTTTCACCTCGTGCCAAGCTCTGGTCAACTCGCGCCAAATGATTTGTCAACGTTTTATTTATGTAATAAATGCACAACGTTAGTAGGGAGTACGTACTTCATTACTGCTTCAGTAGATCCTTGTCTCCAATGATGCTGTCGCCTATGGGTGAGATATTCCCGCCGCGACGTTAAACATTAATTCAATCAAAAATCCAATGATGCTATTGTATTATTCTATGAACACTTATTTCCGGTAGTATAGTATTTACTGTTACATTGCTAATCCGTGTTTTCACAACAATATTCCTTAGTGGAGATGCTTCGATAATAATTATAGACACACATATAGATGCAATGCATTTAATTAACTTAATTATTTGTTACTATTTACTGTGTAGATATTAAACAAAATGGAGTGTAGCCTAATACCTTTGACACTGCTACACTTTCACAATGGCATCCGCGGGCATTGAATTATGCATTTCGTGCATGGTAACAGTTAGAAAACTCGCCCGTGGCAAGCTGCCTTTAGGAAATAGATAGCATCTATATTCACACAAATCAGCTGGATTTTGAATGAAAACAATGGTACTATATGACCCGACACCATCGCGGTATTGACAGAATGCATGAAATTATGTTGTTTTGTTCGTTCACAACAATTTAGTTATGAATCGAAACACTGGCGCGAGGTGACCCGAGTCTGGCGCGAGGTGACCCGAAGCCTTGCGCAAGACGACCCGGAAAAACGTGCGAGATGGTTTGGCGCGAGTTGACCCGTAACTGCTAAGTATTACTCACTTCAACGGCCATTATCCTGATATACAAGCTATGGGAGGGATCTGCGCGGCCAACTTCTACGGAAGATAACACTACACCAATTCTCCAAATTCTCCTCAAAAAGCACATGTCATGAATCCAACTGGACCGTTAAGACATCATTGTGTTTGAATTCATATTTTACGTATCTTGTCTGAATAATCCACCAGCACGTTTCAAACTCATTATTTGGGATAGTTTTCAAACCAGAAACTAATGAAAAAGGTCGTAATCACAGCAGGGTTAGAAGTTACCACTTGACCGGCAGCCTAATCCATTTCTCGTAATGTTAAAGATATCCTACGGGCGAGTAGAAATTTGATGTTTTGTTATTTATATCATTATTCGGGCGAGTACGTTTTAAAGTTAAGTTCCAACCCTATCACAGTGGCAAGGTTTAAACTATTTCGCTTTAGAGTTGGACCGTAGAAGTTGGCCGCGCAGATCCCTCCCATATGTATAGCAGGATAATGGCCGGTGAAGTGAGTAATACTCAGGCTCAGCATAGTCACTGCCCGGAAATTAATAGGGCCAACACTATCGACCGACAAGATACGTTTGATTGCTCTTGTTATGCACAGCTATTATTCTGTTAGATTTGCTAGTGTCACAGTGTGCACTAAACTTTGTTTTCTGTCAACATGCGAAAAGTATTGATATTTTCCTTTTACTTCAGTATCGCCACCTATGGCCACCGCCGCGTTATCTCGGTGCGTGTCGACTGATGTGAAGGAAACTAAACGTAAGTATCTCTTGGATCAACGATCAATGCAAAATTACTTATTTCTTCCAGCATGTCCAATGAAAGCTGTAACATTGTACAGTTATAACTTATGATCATAAAGCTCAAATTGTGTGACAAATATTATAGTTTTTCATTTTCACGATTAGTTCTTTCTACTGTGTCAGTTATCTGATTAACTAATTATGTATAAAGGTTTGTAATAAGATATTAACACATTTAATGTTAGATGTACCATACTAATGTGCCAATACTTAATCCTTACTATTTTTCCTCAAAATTCAAATGTTTCTTTGAAAATTGTAATCTACTTTGATACCCATTTATACTGGTATTTGCCCATGGCATTTCTCTCTTTATCATCACATGTGCAAAAGAGCTAAAAAATCAATGAATCTTCCTCTCTGCAGCCACGATTCGTCCAACCAACACACTGGTTCAGAATCACCTGAAAGACTTCGGGCAGTATGTGGCGGACTGTATGCCCAAGTTTATCCAGCGTGTGGACGTCACCAATGGCGACGAGCTGGAGATCCTGATCCACCCGGACGGCGTCCTTCCTGTCCTGAGCTTCCTGAAGGAGCACACCAACGCTCAGTTCCTCAACATCGTAGACATCGCAGGCATCGACGTTCCAACACGAGAGTTCCGTTTTGAGGTACGTTCTGGGTTCTTGATATGGGTTCTAGTAGATTTGAGGTACGTTCTGGGTTCTTGATATGGGTTCTAGTATGTTTGAGGTACGTTCTGGGTTCTTGATATGGGTTCTAGTAGATTTGAGGTACGTTCTTGGTTCTTGATATGGGTTCCAGTAGGCTTAAGGTACGTTCTAGGTTCTTGATATGGTTCTAGTAGGTTTGAGGTATGCTCTGGGTTCTGGTCATTGCAAATGGGTGAAAGATTCCCGCAGCAATGTAAAAACTACATATATATTCACTCACTCACTGGGTTCTGGATTTGGTTTCTAGTAGGTTTGGGGTACATTCTGGGTTCTTGATATAGGTTCTAGTAGGTTTGAGGTTCATTTTGGTTTCTGGATATGGGTTCTAGTAGGTTTGAGGTACATTTTCAATAGGTTATGAAGTATTTATAGCTTCAAGTATTCATTAGCTGACCTTCATTAGCCATGAACTTTTCCTACAACTCGTATCGTTACCACAAATAATTTAACGTAAGTAGTTGTCCATACATTACGTGGCTGTCCCGACTAGTGATGTTCTTCATGTCACAGGTGGTGTACAACCTCCTATCTGTCAGATTCAACTCTCGGATCCGCGTGAAGACGTACACGGACGAACTAACACCCCTGGATTCTTCCTGCGACATCTACAAGGGTGCCAACTGGTATGAGAGGGAGGTGTGTATATCTAGACGTTTTCCTAAACTGCAGAGTAAGGTCTGCGCTACACTTGCAACTGAATCGTCGTACAACTCGATCATTTCTATCCCGACTCCTGACGGTCGGCAATATGTTGTCGGTGATGAGAGAAAAAATGTAGTTGGATGTGTGGCATATCAAGTCAGCCTAAAAAACATATACACGACTAGTCGGGGATGGTTCGACGAGTTTTTGACGAGTTTGTGCCGACCATCGGGAGTCGGCATAAAACAATCAAGTCGTACTACGATTCCGTTGCAAGTGTAGCACAGGCCTAATTGATAAGCGTCTTCAATATGTTCCCTTAATGGATATGTGGTTTGGTAGTTTCTTTTGTTGCATACAAATTGCATACAAGTTGTTGCATACAAGTAAAACAGGCATGGCAACAGACAATTGTGATTTCCACATAAAACAAGACTGGAGAAATAAATCGGCGGATTTCTGCAGATCCACGGAAAATTGCCATGCCTAGTACAAGATCATAGCTGTGACTTCACTTGCTCACTTTCTCAGTCGTCCGTTTCCTGATTAAGTATATTATGTTGTTGCCTGATTATGTTATGTTATGTTATGTTGTTTCCAGATATGGGATATGTACGGCGTGTTCTTTGCCAACCATCCTGATCTGAGGCGTATTTTGACAGACTACGGATTTGAGGGTCATCCATTTAGGAAGGACTTCCCCCTATCTGGATATGTGGAGGTAAGACATCGGCCGGACATATGGAAAGAAGAATGCATTCAGTTCCTTGGGTCCAAATTTTAGCGTGAAACAAGTCCATGAATTTGTTAGATAACCCAGTGATTTGTAAATGTATGTCCCATTATTGACATCTATTTTTAAATGACCAATCGATACATTGAGTTACAGAAATTAGCCGACTGGATTTCGGTCAATAGTGCGGTATGAGGTGTCATAAAAATAGCTCCCGTAGGATTTGCGTGCTAAAGTTGATTTTTCTTCACTTTTGAGTTTATTTGGGGTCAAAGTAATGGAAAATGGTGGGGTTCAAATTTTCCTGCCCCTCGACCCCCCTCAGGGCCCCTCTTTGTCGCGGGGCCCTTCCGAACTGACTCTGCACTTATCTTCGTCAATAACTAACCGATTTGCATGATGTTTGGGTCGTGTTAGGGGTTTGTGATGCTGCTAAGACGAATAATGATACTTCCGATGTGATCATAAGTACTGTAAACTCATTAATTCTTACGCTTGAGTATCTTGTTTGCGCGAAATCCGTGTCCCTTCTCAAAAACATGACAATTCACATATATTTCAGACAAACGTCGAATATTTTAGGCTATATATGTTCTTTCTACAACTGTACATTGCTGATTTGCACCTACACTTGGTAAACTTGATTAGTTGCTGAGATATGCTACTTTTCAAATGGTGAGTACAAATAGCAATTTTGACAAAATATGCTATAAAACATATATTTGTATAATGCAAATGTTCAAACTAGTTCTTTATA
>JAVCKZ010095707.1:0-11365 GCA_034780755.1 Lepetodrilus elevatus | reverse complement strand
AATGAAGTTGATGTACATATTAAGAAAACTATCCAGGAAAACGTCCATATTTCAGGCGATAATAGGCCCGTAACCAGTATGTGTGTAATGAAAATATTTTTTTATCTGTGAAAATATTTTTTTAGGGACATGTCGGGTTTTTTAACTTACGTATTAGATACATATTTGTAGTGAGTGTTGTTCTCTCTCTCGTTCTTTTTTTTTTTTTGGGGGGGGGGTCCCCGTTTTTTCTTTTTTGTGTGTGTTATGGAAGTGTGTATCTAGCTCAGCTTTCGTGATCATGGGACATTACTATTACAAGTCAGCCCTACACCATCCAACAGTTTCAGTGTCCTAATACTCAAAGAATCATTTAAGAAGATTAACTCATAATATATCAAAGTACATTTCACATGATATATCCCCACATATACCCCTTTGTGTGCCTTTCAATCAAGCGTTGAGTTCCCAGCGCGAACATTCACCAGCACAGGTATAAGTACAAGTACATATCCACGGCGAGGGCGTGCGAGGTATTGTCCCCTGACAGGGTGCGCAGTCGACCGAGGCCTGGCCCAGAGGCGCCCCCTGGCGGTAGCTCTCCCCTCCCTCAGTCGGATGCCGGTACAGGAACTTACTTAACTGTAATTAATTGTCAGGGCTCACTACGGTAGCAGCAGTGGGATTGGATCAAGGAATCTGGCGGCACGACCTGTGTCCTCGCCGCTCCGGGGGACAACTCATTTAAAGACCATACGCTGGTTGTAAAATCATGACGAATCTTTTCTCACTCGTATAATAATGAGTGTGTGCATGCTCTAAAGCACGTGGTTGTGAGGTGGTGCAGAATATGGTTTTGTGGTGGTGTTGGTGGTGGTGGTGGTAGGTGGTTGTTGTTGTTGGTGGTGGTGGTGGTGGTGGTGTTGGCGGTGGTGGTGGTGTCTTTCCACCTGAGATATATCATTTGACCCTCACATTCCACTCACGTCATCTTCATCTTATCTACATCTCCTTGTTATCTACACCTCCCGCTCGGGACCGCAGTTGTTCCCATGACTGCTTCCGTCCCCGATGACTTACAAGACGGTGTCAGAAGTCAGCTACTGTAGCCGTTGTGTGCCCTGGCTGTCCGTCAGTCAAGATACAACAGCAGTGCTCCGTGCACGGTGTCCCGGTGTAAGCAGTGCAGCGGAGTATATCGCACCGGATGTCCCCGGACACGTCTAGTGTTGCGAGTGTCAATGTGCGTGACTCCGCACACGCAGCGCATGGCCGTGTGTCGGGACTGGAGTTTAAATATGTATGTCCACGAATAAAATATCTGGGGTGAAAATGGACGTCGTTATATAAAGCTGAGATTGTGCATGTATACAGTAATCTTCATTATTAGATGGTAATCGTGTGGGTAATCGTGTGGGTAATTGTGGGGGTGGGTGTGGGGGTGGAGGGGCGGGGGAAGTGGCAAATGATCCGCATAATACGGCAATTATACGTGTACATTTCTACGTGTACAGTAGTAGCGTTGTGCCGTCGTATCGTACAATGAGACCTTCTATGAAACTAATCCATGTTTTAATTCAGGTTTGACTTTGATCGCTGGGTTACTATATAGCATGAGAAGAATAACCTCAGCGCGATGTTTTACCAAATAATGTATCCCATAGGTGTATGCTCGAAATAGCGACCATACTGATCTTCAGTGTTAATTCCCTTACCCGTCTGTGGTGATCCATCCACCCCTTTGCGGTGATCCACCCACTCTTCTGTGGTGACCCCTACCCTCTGTGGTGTTCCACCCACCCCTCTGTGGTGTTCCACCCACCCCTCTGTGGTGTTCTCCTATGTCCGTGATTGCCATGTAAATCACGACGTTCTGCACATTGTCTAAACATCTTGAATTACCCAATGTTTATTTATATATCTTTGTATGATTCTGGTATACGCGTGTACAACCTCTGAAGATAATGCAGCGTCGTGTATGTGTAGCAGAGTGAGATATACGATGCTTCTACTGGTCTCGGCCAGAGGGGTTACCACTTTGGCTCATTCGGTAGAGCGTTGGACTCACAATCCAGCAACTCGGGTTCGAATCCCATGATCGGCAGGCTCTGTGACATATGTATAGGTTTTCTCGATGTACGATGATTATGATGTAAACGAGTTGACATGACACCAAATCCAGTGGCCGAGTAGTCTGGGCCGAGTATAGTCTGGGCCGAATATAGTCTGGGCCGAGCTGTCCACCTGGCGGTGTCATCCAGTCCTATCCTTTATTATCAGTTGTTACCGGAATAACCATCATTCTCCAGAGCTCATCTCCGTTGTTATTATACAACACAGACTGTTCTTCTTTGGAGAAAGCCACGAACGTACCACCATTATGAGCGGAGTTAATAAAAACAATCGATAGCTGCACATGTAGACTCATATCAGCCTGGTTCCGAATCATTTTTGCGTGTTGTTATCGGTTGTTTTGTGGAAATGATGCTGCCATTACAGAAGCCATGTAGATAGATCCGCCTGGAAGTTAGCACCAGGAACTGCTTGATGGTTTGATTAGACGCAATAATTACAGTCGTAACAATCCCCTGTATCTTCCCCGGTTTGCCCCTGTGTCGTCCCCAGTTTGCCCCTGTGTCGTCCCCAGTTTGCCCCTGTGTCTTCCCCGGTTTGCCCCCGTGTCTTCCCCGGTTTGCCCATGTGTCCTCCCCGGTTTGCCCATGTGTTTTTCCCGGTTTGCCCCTGTGTCTTCCCCGATTTGCCCCTGTGTCTTCCCCGGTTGCCCCTGTGTCTTCTCCGGTTTGCCCCTGTGTCTTCCCCGGTTGCCCCTGTGTCTTCTCCGGTTTGCCCCTGTGTCCTCCCCGGTTGCCCCTGTGTCTTCTCCGGTTTGCCCCTGTGTCTTCCACGGTTTGCCCCTGTGTCTTCCCCGTTTTTCTCCGAGGAGGCAAGGACAAACATAGTTGTCTTGCTTTGAACTTGGATGTCAATTTAGAAACAAATGGTTCACAAATGTATTTTAAGAGAGAAAATAGCTTCAAGCTCCACCAACCAAGAATTAAATTAGGATATAGATATCCAATTCATCATTTGTGAAAATGTGAAAATGTGAAAAGTAATAAATACGCGGAAAAGGGATTCCCTTGCGAAATAGATTGAATTAAAAACAAGTTCTATACATGCAACATTACAATTATGCACACTACATTTTGTAATTTTTTTAAATATTAAGAATTGCATGTTGAACAACCAATGCCAGCTGGACATGTGGATCTCCTAATATGATTACTGTAACCTCGGAATTGAGTCCACTCTTCTCCATGCGTGTCTCTACAGACAAACAGTCCTTTCTGGGCCTCGTTTTGACATTCGACAGGAAGTCAGCGTGTTCTGTGACGGCGACTAAGAAATAGCACCGGAAGCTGCCAGGCTAGTATTCACTAGTGCATATACGACGACCTCGACCGCTCGCTTTCTCTCTTTCTCTCTTTCTCTCGCACTCTCTCTCTCTCGCTCTCTCACTCTCACTCTCTCTTTATCATGCATATCTCTGCTCTCTCTATCACTCTCTCCTCTCTCTCCTCTCTCTCTCTCTCTAATCTCTCTCTCCTCTCTCTCGTCTCTATCTCTCTCACTCCTCTCTCTCTCACTCTCTCTCACTCACTCCCTCACTATATCTCTCTCTCTTTCTCTCTCACTCTCTCTCTCTCACACTCTCTCACATGTTCCTGTCATCCTGTCAGACAGGCGTCGTCTTGACGTCACCGAGTACGGATCGTGTGTCAGTCACCGCTACCCTCAAGTCTAAGGATTATTTCCATGTCAAATTATCTTTTCTTACTTTATTTTATTATATTTTTACGAGAACACCCCGAGCATAGATTGCCAGAGTTGCACTAAGCCTTCAACGTGTTAATATATTCTCGCTTAATGTATTTAAATACCCTCGCTTGTTTATCGCCAGTGGTGAAATACTTTTCGCTGTTGTGTTTACGGTGTATATATATTTTTCTGTACTGTACTTTTAAATCCTCAAGTGCATGTAGATCCTTTCTTACTCGGAGCCATCTGTTTTACTCCTTCAGCGCGTTATTTTACAGGTTACGTAATCTATGAACCATCTGGAACAAAACCCGACCTGTGAATGTCTTTTACTGGCATCTCACTTAGCCCGGATATAGGCTGCCACCTGGCGGGTGGTTGAAGCCGTCGAGTGCAGGATGACGACATTGTATCCAGTCGATGTCTTTGAGAACTTATCTCTAACATCTGGAGATATATATATTCCGGACTGTGGCTTAGAGGATGATAATGTGGCAAACAACGGCAGCGTCGTTCCTCTAAGCTACGTCTAGGTTCAAATAACGCCAATGTAATGCTTCACTTGACTGTCGCAAGCCTTTAAAATTACATTAAAATCATATTTACTCTTAGGTTGATATCCTGTTTGCAGAATTAATGTATATCCAGCGTATTTGTTGGACTTGTCTCGGTACAACACCTGTCTAGGCAGCACACTTGTCTCGGCACCACACTTGTCTCTGCACCACACTTGTATCTCGGCACCACACTTGTCTCTGCACCACACTTGTATCTCGGCACCACACTTGTCTGCACCACACTTGTATCTCGGCACCACACTTGTCAAACCTTCCTTGATACGAGACTTGCCATACTTTCCTATGCACTAAACTTGTCGATCACCACACTTCCAAACTAGGCACCACACATGCCATATATGGTAATAGTTATGTAAAGCTTCCTTGTCATAGTTTTGAGTCTCTATAGATGTTCATATACTGTCATGACTTACCATACACCGAGCTGCTGCCATGAAATACTGATGATGATATCCACACACTATAGTGGACTGAACTGTTTTCTAATATCATAAGGAAAAGTACTTATAGCTATATTGCCACGATGTGGACTGGCGGACGGAATTGTTTTCTAAGAAATAACAGTACTATTAACTGGTATGGTAGCCAGGCGGGCTATGTTTATGCATTGGGAGAAATTCGTACTAAAACTGTCACTCTTATCAATGTTAACTAGCCTAACTTGGGCCTACACCGCCTCACAAGTCATAATGTCTCTTGTTGTCTCATTGTCTTCACTTACAGACATTATTGATGGTTTTTCCCCCATCTGGTAAATATATCGCTTCCACTTCACGCGATGTGTTTATTGTCCTAGCAATAGAACATAAACCTCGTTTATCCGGCCTCTTTGACACTGATGAACAGTACGGGCTGCTTGTTCCGTCGATATATGAATGGACAGGCTGATAGAATGCAGTAAATAGACACCGCAGAACAAAGTACAAGACACCATGCACAACATGACGTTGTTTATTTTAGGTGCAAGGTCGTGAAGACATACTGTGTTCTGGCGGGAGTCAGACTGACGCCATGTTCCGCGTTTCTGAACTTCGTACTACGACGGCTATGTAGAAGTGCGGCGATAAAGGAAATGTTCCTGTGTTTCCGGTTCATTATTACCAAGACTTCCGGGTTTCTATAACGTCAGTTAGTGCCACCCAACAGCCAGGGTAGAGTAGAGTGTGACACTTGAACAGGTATCGGAATAGATGTTACGTTTACTGCAGCATCGATCATTGTAGGATGTCAAACCTCTATGATCTATCGCATTAATTTAATTTTATTGCAAATACTTCCGTTCATTCATCGTCGCAAATGGGTCACAGATTCCCGCAGCGACGTTAAACTCCATATTCACTCACTCACTCACTCCGTTCATTCAGAGACGTCAGTTGTGGTGTTTCCTCTCGTCAGCAGGCTGGCGCCGATTGAAAAACAGGAATAAGATCAAGGCGTGAACTTATAATAAGACGTAAACTATTTCAACAGTATATTTCATTCTTGAATATGATCTAGTACATGTAGCCTACTTATCAGATGCCAATCTTAACAAGGCCTGTCAGCTAGAACTACACGTCCAGAATCTGGCAGAGCTATTTTGCTATTTAATTACCACATTTTCCCGAAACCATACAATATTATATCTCTTCACGGTTCCTCCATACACACACCAGGAAGTGGATCGGACACGCAATTCTGACGTGTTATGCCACGACCTGTGATTGTGTGAGCAATCCGCCATGTTCGAGGCAGCTGTTAGCGTCTCCGCGTAGGAAGCGCTATTCCCGGTTACCTTGCCGTCTGATTGCCTACTGGGGACATGAGATGCTGTGATAACAACTTCACCTGATGGTGCGCCGTAACCACACGTTAAAGGTGACATGCCGCTCGTGTCGTCATGCTAATTAAAGGGCCACGGTTCCTGTAGCGGGCGGAGATCAACGACGGAGGAGTTTAATTTGATGGCCGTAGCAGTCAGTAATCTTCGTCTCGGAGCCGAGTCTCCGGATAACGTGGAAGTAGGCTGGTACTGGCGGAGAACTTTCACCGCAGACACCGGCTGCATTTGGTGTGATGGCAACGTGGGGGGTTATTCGATCTCCCTTTCTCTTCAACCCGCTCTGGCCTTTAGACGTATTTAAATGCAATCAATAATGAGCTAATAATAAAATCCAAGTGGCTGCTGTAAAGGTCGCTATGTTGTTTTTCTGCGAGATGTCACCCCGGTTAGCCGCACCTTAGCGTTTCCGGTGAAGGGTTCTGCGCATGACACGCTAATCTGATGAGAAGCTCTACACAGAATAGACGTGCATGACGGCGCATACTCCGCTGCTAGAGTCCGTGCTCAACTCCCGTAGTTCTAGAGGTCAGCGTTACCGCTTAAACTGTTTGCTACATTTTCAGGAGCATCGATAACCATTTACACTGATGGGTCTTGTTATTAATTCATAATTAAATCGCAATAACTCAATGTTTAATACACGGACAGGATAGGGGGGGGGGATTCCATCCATGCTGTTGGCGTACCAACCCGTTCACTACCGTGTCCATGAGCACGCCCGCACGCGCACACACAAACACACACACACGCGCGCTTACACATACACATAAAGATAACATACTCATAACATGTAATAAAAGTAAAACATAAACAAGTTGATCCATTGATCTGAGCCATCTACCTGGGAAATTCAGAGTTGGACAATATCTGCAAGATATAGGGGTGACCCACTTCCTGTGAGTGTTTAGAAAACATACGCCGTTAAAATTATTTTATTTGTGGGTTACCACATTCTGCAGATGATGAACTGTTACTTCATGTGTGGTCAGATATTGTGCTTTCCTTCCTAAAGATTACATCAATCCAAACTCTACCATTGTGGCCCATGGAAAAGTATTTGGTTGTGTAATACCTATATAGCCGTATAACTTATAGATATATTGGCATGACGAATAATACGTAGACAGTTGCATAATCACGAGTATATAAATCAATGTAGAATATTGTACATGTAGGTGACACGTGCAAGAAGACGCGTCTAAGTTATGTAGATGGCTTTTAGTTTGGTGTATGCATTTGAGACCTTCTGGTTCTAATGATCTTCATAACTAGCAGACAAACACAAAAATTGAAGTGAACTAAAGCTTAGCAAATACATTTTCTTTATACTATGAGACATTTTCAGAAGGCTTGTCTAATGAGGTGTTTTAGGCATTTCTAGCACCAGTGCATATAGTGGACCATTCTTCTGCTCTCAGCTACAAGGTATGCCTAGACCGTGTACAATCATTATCCAATGACATCCACCGACATCCACTGACAGCCGCGTACATTAACCCTCCTCACTGTGTTTTCCCAAGACCCCCATCTTGTACCACAATGAGACCATCCATCATAGTTACGAAGCCATGCTTGGCGAGAAGTGACATACACCTAGTGTCAGCGGCCGCGCATAACGACCATGTGTCAGCTATACATGTACGTCCGGGGTCGAATCCCGCATACTAGTAACTGTGCGTTGCTGCATGTTTTGTGTTAACTGATTCTTACCTAGGCTGGCTGCTGATGTTTTGTGTTAACTGATTCTTACCTAGGCTGGCTGCTGATGTTTTGTGTTAACTGATTCTTACCTAGACTGGCTGCTGGTGTTTTGTGTTAACTGATTCTTACCTAGGCTGGCTGCTGATGTTTTGTGTTAACTGATTCTTAGCTAGACTGGCTGCTGATGTTTTGTGTTAACTGATTCTTACCTAGGCTGGCTGCTGCATGTTTTGTGTTAACTGATTCTTACCTAGGCTGGCTGCTGATGTTTTCATTGACTGTCTACGCAACCAGAGCCGTATATCTGGCTGGTAATCTGTGCGACATATCTTGAATGATATAATGTTCGTAATGACACGAACAGACACCGTAATGACTGTCGCATGTGTATGAATATGTGAACTATGTGCAGAGTTCTCCATAAATTGTCGGCTTTATTCACGCTGGGAAACAGGCTGTTCGCCTTGAGAAAAAATCTGTACATCACAGAGTAATTTATTTATAATATCCAAAAACACGAATATTCTGTTTCTATATAATTATAAACTATTCATGTTATGTAGTTTTTACTGCAGGCCTGCATGCGTAGTATTTCATAGCCATATGTGAAAGATGATCATAAAGGAGAGAAAGTTATTGTTGTTAATTCTTACTAAATGGTCTGTTAAGAACAGAAAGAAAAAACAAATTCGAGCCTGGCATGTTCTCATGGAACTCTGATATTTTGAAATCGGTGTTGAATTTGAGCCAGGGTTTCCGGAACCAACGTCCAGCCTCGTCGTGCTAATTTCATTGCACAAATTCTTAGCCTAGCCTTGCCCTAACATTATGGGATATCACTTGTTCTTGTAGAAGGCACTGTTCCAAACTCAGTGTGAATTCAAACTAGGTCTGAATTCTATCCGGGGAAGCAACACTCCGAGTTCTACCTTGCCGTATGGTTGTAGCGGGTTCTCCTCCCGTCGTATTCACTGTGCTTCACCGCAATTCCCTCAAAATTCCCATGGAAAATGGGGAAGTTACTTGTCTCGGTTCCACCAAGTGATATTCGGTAGTTCAACTTGAATTCATTATACGAGCGCCATTGCACAAGGCCGATATACAACTGAAACATATCCTGTCCTGGCGGATATAGAACTGAAACATATCCTGCCCTGGCTGCTATACAACTGAAACATACCTTGTCCTGGCCGATATACAAATGAAACATATCCTGTCCTGGCCGATATACAACTGAAACATATCCTGTCCTGGTCGATATAGAACTGAAACATATCCTGCCCTGGCCGATATAGAACTGAAACATATCCTGCCCTGGCCGATATTGAACTGAAACATATCCTTCCCTGGCCGATATAGAACTGAAACATATCCTGCCCTGGCCGATATAAAACTGAAACATCCTGCCCTGGCCGATATACAATTGAAACATATCATGTCCTGGCCGATATACAACTGAAACATATCCTGCCCTGGCCGATATAGAACTGAAACATATCATGCCCCGGCCGATATACAGCTGAAACATATCATGGCCGATATACAACTGAAACATATCCTGGCCGATATGCAACTGAAACATATCATGGCCGATATACAACTGAAACATATCCTGGCCGATATACAACTGAGACATATCCTGGCCGATATACAACTGAAACATATCCTGCCCTGGCCGATATACAACTGAAACATATCCTGCCCTGGCCGATATAGAACTGAAACATATCCTGCCCTGGCCGATATACAACTGAAACATATCCTGCCCTGGCCGATATGGAACTGAAACATATCATGCCCTGGCCGATATACAACTGAAACATATCCTGGCCGATATGCAACTGAAACATATCCTGCCCTGGCCGATATACAACTGAAATCAAACCTGAAGTTCGACCATTGGTGCCAGACCTACAGACTGTACAGATGCCTTCACGAAGGAAGCGTTGAGTTGTGAGATAATGCTGTACTTGTGTCATTGTTGATATAACATTATGTATGAAGGTCAGTAACTACATGAGCTGTGAGTCTCAGTGCTATGCACCTCCCTTGTCTACAAAGGACCTGTATGTATGCTCTATATACCTCTATGGTATCCAACATTCAGAGATAATGTCAGGACATTGCTAGGTAATTGGACTCTCGACGAAATACAAAAAGTGTTAATAATCTGAATATCCATAAGGTGGTAATGCCCATAAGGTGGCATAATACGGGCCGTTAATGTCCATGAAATATCAACGTCTGAATGTCCATAAGGTGTCAATATCTGAATACAGCGTCCATAAGGTTATAATTTTTCAATATCAATGAGGTCTCAATGTCAAAGCAGATACACAAGTGTGTGTTTGTCAGTGTGTGCGTCAGTGTGTGTGTGTGTGTGTGCGCGTCAGTGTGTGTGTGTGTGTGTGTGTGTGTGTGTGTGTGTGTGTGTGTGTGTATGTGTGTGTGTATGTATGTATGTATGTGTGTGTATGTGTGTGTGTAATCAGACGTCATTTCCCTATCACTGCTAGGACAGGCGACAACTTGTAGACAACATGTAGACAAGCTGTATACGGAGGTATACATCTGGAAGACACAGTGATTCTCCGTCTATCTAACCTATCTAACACTACAGCGGGCCTCAACCTGAGGAAGTCCTATGCTATACCAGTACACCCACGTCCTCAGTAGACAGTACACCCACACCATACCTGTACAAGAGTACACAATGCATGTGCGTGTCTGCATTGTCTGCGCTAGTCTGCGATAGTCTAGAATACACGTGTCGGACTGCAATAGTCCAGTGTCCGTCCAAAACACACGTGTTAGTCTCCAAAACATACGTGTTAGTCTCCAAAACTGGTCCTTTAAACTGACGGCGTTCTCACTGCCGCTCAACAATACATGTGTTGTTCTAGATCATAACTATTGTTCACCTCTCCTCGTCTTTCATACCCTACCTGTGTTCGTCTACTGTCCCTGTGACTGACAACACACGGGGCTCACACGGATCTACGATATCAGAGGATACCATGTACAGCCCAGTGTTCAACAGGTGAGATTACATACGTTGTATACGTACCTATATTGTATCTGAGCGTACATATCTGTATACCAGTGCGTGTATGTGTGTGTGTATATGTGTGGCTTCCCCCGACCACGTGGGGCCATATATAGATCTGTGTTTACGGTTGAGACCCGATCGAGTATCTATTTTATTCCTCTGGTTATTGTAGAGAAAAGGAACATGCATGGGGTCAATTTTATCTCAACTTTGTTAACGTGACCCCGTCGGTTCTCGTATCCGTGATCACAATGTCATAAAGTGGATATGATTTCCTCAACACGTGGTCTGTATACGTCATGGAATAAAATGATACTATCTCAATCTGGTTTCAATGGCGTTTGGGAGAGAGAGAGAGAGAGAGAGAGAGAGAGAGAGAGAGAGAGAGAGAGAGAGAGAGAGAGAGAGAGAGAGAGA
>JAVCKZ010095696.1:0-11365 GCA_034780755.1 Lepetodrilus elevatus | reverse complement strand
GCCCGAAACTGAATAAATAAATAAAAGCTGTTATCTATTTATTTATTGTGTTCATTGCTTATTTAATAACTTTGAAGCGACTAGTAATGGTGGTTTTTGCGATGAGCACTTTGGTTTTCGGTCTGAAAGTTCAATCAACCTTTGCACATCGGGGGAAAAAGTTGGGGGTCTTTCTGCGTTATTAGCCCAGTACCCTATTATCGACAGTTGAATTAGTTGGGGCCCTATGACTCACGATATACGGTAGATTTTATTTGTCGGAATAGCAACTTTATTTTTGGTGTGCAAAATGTTATTGTTTATTGAAATATTATTTGCAGTGTTGTGAAGTTGCTGCTAATAAAACAAGATAGAACTAGTATTCAGAAGTTTTAACAAAATGATACGCTTGAAAATAACACTCCGATAGGATTGAAAACAAGCTACATCTTGCTATCGGATCCATACGAACACTGAATCGCACACCACTCCACGAATCCATTTGGAATAGCACTTCATCCTTATGAATCTTAGCAAAGAGGCACGTTTGCACAACAAACCAACACACACAAGCTGCACATTGCATCTTACCTGGCAGCTTGTTAATGTCTAAGCTCAGTTGTCTCTTTTCATCGTAAGTCATTGGCTTAGCATTGTCTTCATCGTCACTATCGTACGAAGGCAAGATGGGCCCTGCTGCTGGCACCATCAATGCCGACACTTTATTACGTTTATTCGAGGACCTGTTATTAGTCCTAGATCGTTTCGAACTCGGAGACTTCTGTTTGGATTTTTTCTTTGGTTTGGAAGTTTCCATTGGCACCACAGGTGTGCTTGGGATCGGGGGAGGTGGGGGGAGCACAGGGGGTTCGGCTAGCTTCTCGTCCTTGTCCTTCTCTTTAGTTCGCTTTTTCTTTTTCTTCTTCTCCCGCTTTTCTTTCAATCGACTCATGTGTTCCGTTGTTAATTTCGACAGCTGCTCTTGGATAGCTGCAAACTGAAAAGATAACAGAAAATGCACATGGCAGGTAGCCATTTCAGATGACCAGTTGTCGGCCACTACTAACTTAATCTAGAATCGTTAAATAATTCGACAAATCGACGATTGGAATTGTGTTCGTTTTTATGTGTGAAAATGAAATAGATTCATTCATGAACGTCGCTGATATAATCTTTGTGTGTGAAAATTTAAATGTGTCGATCGATTTGTTCATGAACGTCGCCAAGGGAATCTTTCACCCATTCCGGACGAAAAACGGTAGTGGTACTGGCAAGTTTACATTTCATGGCTAAGTTGATGCCCACACCTGTTCCTGCAATTCCTTCAGCTTCCTCTCGCGCTCCTCCTCACTGTCGTCCTCCACTTCGCTCTCAGCAGACTCACTGCTGGACGAGAGGTCGCTGGTGCGAGACTCCGTCTTGGCAGTAAGCGTCGGCAGCGATGGTGGAGGCAAGGGGTCGGGAACAGCCGGCTCATCAGGCATTTTGGCGTACTTCATCTCAAAAACATCCTAAGTAACGAAAATAGTACAATGTGTCATTTCAACTGATTCGATAGTATTTTATATTTATTACGATTATCAGGCGATCAACTACCTGATCTAAAATTCAGCAATATTATTATTATTATTTTTTTTTAATTCAACAAATCCATTTTGGCATGGAATTAATGACAACAAACAAAATGGTAGTAATTCACACCTGAAGCTTTCTTGCCATTTGAACAACATCACTTTCTCCAGAGTTGTACCGATAACAGTTGGTGAAAATCAACCTTGCATCTTCGGCCATCTCTGTAGGCGTGTTGTATTCATTCCCTTCCATCTTTTTCTGAAAAAGAAGAATTTCAATTTAGAATTGACTATTTATCAACCATTCTCAATTTTAACAATTCAGAGTCAAAATATTGAAAGATCCCTTTATCCACACAATAAATCTAAAATTTCCCATATCCTACATAAAGAAAATGTGCAATTGGATTACTGAAATTAGCATAAAGCAAGGTGGAGTAGCTATTCCTCGAGATATACAACACTAATTTTGATTTAATGTACCTTAACGGTGCCAAGATCCATTGGCTTTTTAATTATTTCATGATAATCGTGAAGCTCCAGGATATCGGCATCAACAGGCTTATAGAATGGCCAAGCATACCCCTGAAAACAAATGCAGTATACGATTATTGGACATCTGGTTCATTGTCACAATATTCATGCCAACAACACCATTACATGTCACCCTTTCCCAGCCGTCGAGAAGTGAACGAGCAATACAGGGAAAGTAAACTGCAAGAACTAGTTTAAAGTAGCTACAGATATGAAGCTTAATGTCAATATGGCAGCGATACGAATACATACAGCATGCTTCTTGGTGAACAGCTCCTTGACGAGGTTGTTGCAGTACTTCATCTGTTCGGAGAGCTTATTCTTCTTGTTTTTAGAACTATGCTGTGCCTGCAAAACAAAACCATCACATGTAATGCTTTTACATACAGTCTTCCGTCGCCAAGTGATGGGGAGTCCCATGAAACCATAACACAAATTGCCTATTTAGACCTTACGTTGAAATGTTTATTGAATTAATTAATTATTGTTTTAAGTCACGGCAGGAATCTTTCACCAATAATGTTTATTAAAATACAATCAAAATACACACGTGGACTTGAATATGCATCACATTTCAAATACTGATCTTTGAAATTATTTTTTTTGTAAGCATTGTTATTTGTATGCTTTAAAGTTGTTATCCCTGACCAACTTTAAAAAAATGCAGAAGATATTTCAATCCACATCTGTTGTAACGGTCAAGAAAGTAATTCTAAGAACTCTTACAACGACCTGATCGTCAGGTAAATCTCTCTTGGGCTTCTTGATCTGACGATTGCTCTCTCGACGTGTTGGGGGCAATTTGCCTGCAACTTTCGGCGAGTAGATCAATGCAGGATCCATGGGTCCAGAATTCGATCCTATTGCACCAGTTGTGGTGTCTGCTTTCCGCTTCACGCCTTTTTTCGTCTGAAAATAACAAATATCAGTCAATGAGTGAACAACAGGTAGCAATGTTATTTTAAAATATTGATGTAAATGATAAAATTAATATTTGAATATTGCTATTAAATTGGGGCTTAAAAGATTCCAAGGTACTTTCGGATTGTCAGTTTAGGGCTGAATGTTCAGTAAACTAATGAGCACAAGCTGGTACTTAATTATAAATACAAAATAATGAAACCCAATGAATGAGTGTTGTACAATGCCACAGGAATATTTCGCCTATATGGAACGGGACTGAATGAACATGTAGTCCAACATCGCCGCGGGAATCTTTCACCCATTTGCAACGAGTAAACACTTGTTATACTTACTTTGGTTATCTGAGCAGGAGGCAGCACAGACTGAGACAATATAGAGCTGTCCGACAAGTCCACTACGGGTACTACAGGAGACGGCAGCTGTGGCTGCGGAGGTGGTGGTTGAGGTGGAGTGGGAGTGGGAGTGGGTGTAGGAGTGGGAGTGGGAGTAGGAGGTGTTGGTAGTGCTTTCACTGGCATAGTCGGCAGGGCTGCAGGGGGAACACTTAGCTTGGGTGGGGGAGATAGCACTGGGGGTTTGGGCACAGGGTTCGGTGCAGTCACCGGTGGCGGCGACGGGGCTTTAGGCACGGCCGGCGGCGGCGGGGATATTGTGGTTGTTGCAGGAGCAGACTGTGATGCTGCCAGAGCCTGCGCCGCGGCCGCCGAAACAATGGCAGCACTTTTAGGTCCAAGTAACCCTACACCTCGGGGAGCCATAGAACGCCCGACACCACCACCGCCTCTACCACGAAATCCATGTCGCCCTGGGGTCTTTTTGTGTGGGATCGAGATCTCAATCTCCTGAAAAGAAAAGTTCACTTGATTATTAAATATACACTTCAAAAGTATATTGACTTTTTTTCAAGTCCGATTTGTAATATAAAAATGTACCCAAGGATGAAACAGACAACCCATAAGGGCTGGCTGGGATTAACATGGGACTTTATGTAACCTCCAATGATTATGCGTCGATAAATTTGTTTATGACCCTTGCCCAGGAGGTTAAAAGTAGTCAACAGACTAACAGTTGCTTATTATTCTTGACAAACTGTTTTCCAACATTTAATAATTGTGAACAGTTTGTCCCTCCATCGTTTGTGGCTTACCTCTTGTGGCATCTGTGCCACTCTCTGAAGGAACAGTTTTTCCAAAGTCTGTGCCATCAGAGTAATGTCCTAAAAACAAGCACAGTATTACTTGCCAGTACAATGACCACGCGCAATCAAGAATTCATCATAAAAATCGAATCAATGTAACCATGGCATGAAACAGCCAGTTTCAATAAAGAGTTGGCTGGGATTAACATGGTAGTTATATAACCTCCAATGATTGTGAGTACAATAACAGTCTTTTGGACTATGCCCCTTGCCCAGGAGGTTTGAAAGCCAATTGAACTTGCTAAATGGCAATCTTGTTTAGTCGTTTTACACATACTGTACAGACTACCTTCATGACACCAGTATATAAACTAATTTTTATTTTGCAAAATGATAGAATAACCATCGACCTCCTTCCTACTAGAGGATGGGGAAACATTAATTGAATTAATGTTTTACGTCGCGGCGTGAATGGAAACATTAATAGTTGCAGCTGTAATAGTTGTCCATTTCCTTCAGACAAATCGAATGCCAATCTGCAAATATTTTCTCCTATTTCACCAAGATCACTGTGCAGCAGCATTGTAAAATATCTTTGCTAATTGCAACGTCTTTCGATACAACAGTATGCAAGGCAGAGATTATCCCACTTACAGGAAGGTTAAGCTTATCGGAATCAACCGGCACATGGAACGGCCAGGCAAACTGGTGCTTCCACACATGCTTCATAACAGTCTTGAGGATGTACTGCAGCTGGTTGGTGAGACGACCCCTCCTGGCGACTGCAGAAGGGGGCGGCGCTTCGTCTACGCCGTCCCCATCCCCGTCTCCACTGCCACTGTGGTTTACATTGTTGGGCTGCAAGAGACCGAATATTTGAACATTCTATAGCTATAAGAGTAGCACAAGGTAGTAATTAATTGCTGTAAATTTCTTGTTGCTCAGTCATGAACACATTTGAAACAAGTATTTTTATTATCGAGAGAAGGATGGCTGGACAAAATATGTAATAACCCATTTGGTGACTTGTATCCTAATGAAACGATGAAACTTGGTAGTACCATATATTTTGACCAAGATAAAACTAATTTTGCTGAAGATACCAAAGAAAAATTGCAAAGAGTTTGCTCAGAATGAGTGAATATGGAGTTTAACGTCACTGCGGGAATCTTTCACCCATTTGCGACGACTCAGAATGAGAATGGGATAATAATTGTGTAGGCATTAACAAAAAGTCCTCAGGGTAGGTTTCGAATGAGCAATTTCTCCAAAAGGCTAGTCCATCACAACTTACTGAATTTGATTCCTCACCCTCGGTAGGGCTTTCAGCATCCCCATTTGACCTGAAACCAAGAACAAAAGTATTACTTTGATAATTATTAACTGAACATTAGCAACCGAAAGTAAATCAGGGCGGATATACTAATGGGAAAAAATCTCAAATCACAAAATAATTCATGTCACTTTTGTTTTGTTCAATTGTGCTAAAAAGATTTGTTTGATGGTGACTGCCAACAAACTATAGGTATTCTCACCATGCATAAACATCGATTGCTTTTGACTTCATTTGCATTGAGAATGAGCAACGTCCTTTGTTTTGCAGCAAAATCTGTAAAATGTAAAAGTTCTAGTTAAAATACACTTCAACAAATGGCAGTCACCCTCAAACAAAAGCCTGAAAATGACTAACCATGAGCTGACAGGATATACTATGCAGCATGCACATTTAAAGAATCATATCAGTGTTTTAACATGACTTGCTTTGCAAGGCCTTGTCTGCTATTATGCATTTTAAACTTTGACAGTAACTATGTTATTTTGGCAACAAAAACATATTTTTTTTTCATTTCATAAAATTAGTTATTGAAAAAGCCTCAGGCAGAAATTAACACTAGCATGAACAGGCCTCTGCTAAAAGGGCTGGTAGAAATTAATGTATTTTAAACATTTGTTTCACTATTCGGTCTACAGAGTTTTAAAAGTAAGATTCTATCGTGGCAATGTGAAACTACCGAGATAAACGTCATAATTTCACTGTAGCATTGCATCCTATCCAGACTGCTTCGAAAAGATTCGATTGGGGCCGATGTATTAATACCATGTGCAAGAGATAAAACAAAATATTAAAATGTTGTTTGCAAGGGTGGCAAATGTTGTGTTCTGGTCCCTTTTTGCTCCTACCAAAATATTGAGATGTTTTGCACCCACACCCTAAATAATCTTCCATTATTGGTTTTATTTTGGGTTTGTATATTTGTTTCTGTGCCAGATGTATCCTTCAAATTTGTGGTTATCAACATCACTTTTGATTGTATGACTTGGAAGTAGGTTTAAATGTGTTGAAAGCCCAGCGTTTAGTAATATGATTGGAAGAAAAGTTAGTGTGTAGTCAATTCAAGTCCACTGAACCAGGGTTAAAAGTTCCCACTTGTCCGGCAGCAACTGTATTTTGTTATGGGCAAGTATCTTTTTAGGGAAATCGTTATTTGACATATTAGTCTGTTGGCTTGTTCAAAGTTGTAATTTTGTGCAACAACTTCTAACCTTGGGTTCAAAACAAAAGATAACAACAGCATTTAGATTTAAATATTAGATTATGTGAAGTTATGTCGGATGATCTTGATTTACTGTGATAAGTTGCTTGTTAAAATATGGTTGAGGCGTGAAACGGAATATGGAAAGAAATTTGGTCGGGGTGAAAACGATCTTTTATATAATTTATAATGATCAAAACAAATGAAGGCAAACTATATCCAATACATCTGCCTGGCTTCATATCTTTGATTAACTAAAATATATTATCACACAATCTATTATTAGTCTAAACAACGAAATACAATTTTGGATTATCAGGAAGTGTTTCCAACTTTTGCCTGTGACCCCATTTTATCTAAAATCAGGTCAAATTATCAGTCTAAAGATAAGAAGTTATATAACAGGAAGTGGTAGAAACGCCCTCATTTCAGACTTTGTTATATTGGAGCTAAACAACAACTGTCACCGGGAAGGGAATATGCCGACGTGTTCAATAATGACTCATTTACGTTAGTCGAAACATGTGACTAGCTACACTGCAACCAACATGGCGTCCGCGCACAGAACCCGGGCAATGTCAAAGCGTATTCATAATCAAATTCAACAGAGATCGAAACGTTTATAAAGCACGCAATTACAACTAGTAGATTAGTTCACTATCTGCGCACTCATTTAGAATGAACATACCGAGAAAATATGTCTAGACGACGATACATGAACAAATGAAGACAGTTTTCTGATGCAATGCACACAGTAATTTTATTGATAGCTTACCGTGAAGCCAAAACATTCGATTTCGTCATAAATAACGCCATAAAATCCGAAAATATCACACAGATTTTATCGGGAGTTGTTTATACACAACATCTGAACACAAATTCCATCGTTAGTAGGTCGAATTTCCAATAATTAGTGGTAACACGAAGAGCCGACGTGAACAGCGACTGGGGAACAATGGCGGACTGCATACTATTCCGATGCCCTTGCCAGTCTGATAGAATCTTACGAGTATCAATATCCAAAACGTAAAAATATTGGCATAGTACCCTGCGTTGGTGTTTAGTGCATTCTGCTGGTACCCTTGCAGCGCCGGATGGCTCTTCGGGTCCATCACTTGGGCCAGATTTTCCAGCACACCATGGATATCAGTCAACAGCATCGCACTCTACAGTCTGGGCCAGAATGCTTTTATACGTTCGTTCAAAAAGCCGCGAATTTGATTGGTCAGTTGTATCACATGATGGGTCACCTACAATATTTCATGCGAATTACTGTTAATTTACACCATTTTACTAGACGATTTTAGTTAAACATTGTTCACATTAGTCTTCGAATAAATGTTGTGAACACATTTTGTGTTGAACGATCGTTCTTCTACCAGAACACAACAAAGAGACACGAGAGGCCTCAAACTTCCAGCCTGTTGTGTAAGTTGCAACTGACATGATTGGTCCACTTCATCACGTGACATCATATAATTTTCTTTTGGAGATAGATAAATTTGTGCGATATCCAATAATTCCTACGTCTACATAAGCTTCCACTAACAAGGAACGAAGGATATGAAGTTGTAACGTATTTCATAGAATTAAATTACAGCTAGAATAAAAATACGAACTTGCACAAGCCACGCGAGATCGCGACTTGTCGCGTGTACCCCTTACGCATGCGTGCAAACTCCATGCGTGATAGCGGGAACAACTATTGTAAGAAATATATTTCCGATTAATTCATATATTAGTTAGACGTAACGGTATTTTACCATTTAAGTACATTGAGTGTTGTGTTGCATGCATGTTGTGTCGATTGCATCTGATCTAATGTAAAATGTAGCAATAAATAAGTATCTGAAAAGGAGTTTCGTGGCAAGACGTTGTTGATGTTTACACTGGTAAAAACGCATCCTCAACATTATGGGGGTTGTTTCAAGTAGCACTCTACATCCATTTCAGTTTTCAATCAAGAATCATGACATTGAAAATTAATGTCACTGCAATAATACAGAATCAAACCAATGGTAAATGGTACTGGAATAATATATTGTAATTAAAAGATGTCTAATGCTGATAGGGTTACTCTCGATCTGGGTACCATCGAAGTGTACCCTGCATACACTTTCATATATCGAAGTGTACCCAGGTTTCCGTTGCCATGTCGTTTGGTACCCAGTTGATATCAAAATGTATCCAGACATTATATACTGGCAAAAAGGAATATTCGAGCCCTTACGCGAATAACGCTACGCACCTTGTTATAAGACACTGACAAAACTTATTGTTATTTCCATGTTGAAGCTGAACATTAATACATACTAGAAACAGTATTTTTAGTTTCTCAACAACAAACCATTGCAATGAATCATTGGTAATTCCGATTGTGGTCAATTTCTGCTTGCACTGGAAAATGTATGTAATTTCGTGCTTCTGTCAAAATGTCAAATAAAATATCTAAATAAAACATCTAAACTAGTATATTTTACGATGGAACATTAATTCTTGCAAACATTGCTAACAGGCTCCTGGGACAGGATTTTAACTTGTGGACTTTGGCTCCGACATCGAAACACTACCACCTGTTCCAAGGACTAATTCAATGGAAATCGATAAATATTTGTTCTCCAATGTTTTCTGCAGGTACGTAAGCGAGGATGTCTGCAGACGAGACCGGTGGCCTGAAGGGCAATGACAGTGACATAAAACCCCTGCTGACGTCCACCACGACCACAACAACTTCCTCTTCCAGCTTGAGTCAGAGTGCCACCACCATGTCCTCCTCCAAGTCTTCATCAACACCTGTTGTAAGAAACTCGCCAATCATAGAAGCAGCATGTATTATTTCAATGAATATTTACTTTTAAGACCTACTAGTCTCGGGCAGAAGGTTAAAATTTCCACTCGTCCGGTGGCACGATCAGTTTCTCGTAATATTAAAGGTATCCTACGAGCGAGTAGATTTTTCAAGTTTTGTTATTCATGTCATTATTCGGGCGAGTATGTTTTAAAATTAAGTCCCAACTCTGCAGGGATGAAACCGTACTATAAAAACTTACTAGCATCGAATAGTGATACAAAAACAATATGAATTCCTACTAGTCCTTAGGATACGTTTGAGAGAAATGGCCTGGGCTAATGGGTTAGTGTTAATTTCCTTTCCTGCTAAGTCTGGGTGACCATTCAAATCTATTGTTTACAAAACAAGGACTTTCAACTAGTCTGAATGTTAGTGTTAATTTCCATCTCTGGGTAATGTGTACAGTGATGACAGGGCTTTAGACTAACATTCTGAGTTACTTGCCCACAGTGCAAGTCAGGGCAAGTAGCAAAGGCATCAAAGGTGCAAAATGTTAAAAAGTAGGTTGCCCGCAGTGCAATTTAACTTGCTCCTGTACGTTGGGCATATGTTAGTCCAGAGCCCAGGGTATCGTTTCTCGAAGCTCTCTTAGCCACTAAGGGACCATAGCACTCTTAGCACTGCATTAGCTATCGGCAAAGAGGGTGCTAAGGTCCCTTAGATTGGAGAAACGACACCCTGGATGAGTATCTGCCACAGATTCTGAGGCTCTGGGGTTGATCTTGTAATCCTGGCCATGGCCTGTGGCCCTTGGAGCACAGCTGTTTCTCCTCAAAATGCAATTTCCCATTGTCATTCATGTGTGTATTTGATATAATTATGCATGTTGCCAAGATCCAAAATATTTTCTGGTGTGTTTTCAGAAACCCAACTACACACTGAAGTTCACACTGGCTGGCCACACCAAGGCGGTGTCGTCGGTAAAGTTCAGTCCAAATGGAGAGTGGCTAGCAAGTTCATGTGAGTACCATTCACATTCACAATTATAGCTCTCCAGAGATGCCCTCAATAGCAGTACATGTACCTAGGCCAGTAGGGAAAGGGTTACATTTTAGCTAGAGGAACAGCTTTTTGAGAAGTTGACAACTTTCACTGTGACAGTATTGTTATTTTTTATTTTTATTTATTAACATTTTTCTTATTACAGCTGCTGACAAACTAATCAAGATATGGGGAGCATTTGATGGGAAGTTCGAGAAAACTATAAGTGGTCACAAACTGGTTAGTATTATTAGATATTAAGTTACTGTTTGTATAAAAACATGTTTTAGAGAAGAAAAAAATACAATCTCAGATTCGTATAAGATCTATAGTAGCATTTGAGTACTCCAACATGCATATATATCTGATTTGGTGTTTATTTCAAATGCTTCGTCTCTGCCATGCTTCAGGGTATTTCTGATGTCTCCTGGTCAACAGATAGTCGTCTTCTTGTCAGCGCATCAGACGATAAAACTTTGAAAATATGGGATTTTGCAACTGTAAGTTCTTTTCCCCTTCCCCCATCAATTAACCTTCTAGCTGCTGAAGGCAACCAGAGATGCCATAAAGAGCAGTGTCTGAGCCTAATCCAGCATGGAGAGGGTTAATGAAAGTTTTTGTGACCTTTTTTTCTGTAATTCATCATAAAGTGAAATATATGTGGACACTTTGAAAGAAACGAGCTCCTGTTTAGCTTACTCTGTCATGCTTTAAAATAATAAATTTTGGTAATATTTTGCATATTCTAATCAACCATGGTAATGTGACTATTTAAAGTAATACCGTATATTCTCTATTAATACGATCAGGAGAAAATAATTAAATTTGCGGCTGTACGAATTATTAGAAAATA
>JAVCKZ010095695.1:0-24588 GCA_034780755.1 Lepetodrilus elevatus | reverse complement strand
AGGCAACTAAAAGAGCATTACATTCATATTGATACATGTACGGTCCTGTACTCTGGTATAGTGTACATGTGGCAAATGCACCAGTACAAATTGCTGTACCAGTATATTGATCACACACCCTAGCTGGTAGGTATCTCAAATGGCATATTTATTAATTAATATACGCATTGTTAGTGAACATTAATGAAAGTGCTGTCTGGTTCTGATACCAGATACGACTTGTGAGTTGTGCATTGGCTATCAATTCATTTGTTTACTAGTTTCTCTGAAGTCGCAACACAAGATTTATGGGCATTTGTTAGTTTCTTTATCTTAAAAATAGTTAATGGAAGAAGTAGTCTTGAAGTGGCAATGGTGAGCATTTTTATTTGTTTTTTTTTGTTTGTTTGTTTTGTTGTTGTTGTTGTTGTTGTTTTAATTTATTATTATTATTATTATTTTTTTTTTTTAGCAGTCATACTTGACTTTGGAGGGAATTATACATTCTCAAGAAAATATGCTTTTTTTTGTAAATAAATATAACATATAACTAGTGAATGTTAACATACAAAAGATAATCTGAATCGGATTATGATTTCATTGTAAGCAGTTTCTTATAACAAAATTGGAAGAAATGTCCCTTGTCACTGTGTAACCATTTTAATTTTAGAAACACTGCAACTTAGTTTGTTTGTTATCATATTGTTGAATGTTACACATTCATCAACTGTACTTTTTATCTTCATACCTTAAATGATATTTCATTAAGGGAAACATTTATCATTAGAACATGAAGAACATTCATCAATAATTTGTTCATAGTCTTACCAAATTTTACACATGTCATGTCATAATTGATATATAATGTAGGTAACCTACCGGTACTGTAAATCATGAAATTAATGGGAGCAGAATATTAATGCGAAAAATGCGACCGCCGTATTGTCGCATTTAATTGCTGCACGTTAAAGGTAAGACTTGGAGGAAAACATGTATGGCGACATGGCCGTTCACATTTTATTGGTGTTCGCAAATCTAGAGGTCGCATTAAATTAGTGACGCATTACTTTCAAGATTTCATTGGATTGGCAGATACTTGCCATGCCTGTGGATCCCGTAAAGTTGATTCATTACCCAGACTGTTGCAGACTTCCATATCAATATCTAAGACAACAGAAACAACAACTTCACACTGAGAATGTTCGTACCTAAATCAGAATCGACGGAGAACTTCCCCTGCTCATTCCCGCCGGTCAGCGAGTACGTGATCTGAGCGTTCTGCCCGATGTCCTGACTGGTGGCCAGGACTTCCAGGACGCGGCTCTTCAGCGCCGTATCCTCGCGCACCGCCACGTGGTAGTTGGTCCGCTGGAACTTGGGCGGGTTGTCGTTGATGTCGCCCACCACCACGCGCAGGTCGACGGTCGACGAGAACTGAGGCGAGCCCTGGGAACAGAGAAAACTGGCATGAAATATTTGCATAACCCTGGAAACAGGAATTTAGACTGCCAGGGAGTTGAGAAGGGAAAGCGATTGATACATTGACTGGGGTAATAATGGGAGTGCTATGACTTGGTGTGAAATTTGGCCCATTATGAATGTGCACATTATTGTTATTGTTATTATTATTATTATATTATTATTATTATTATTACTAAATATGTGCTTAATAATGAATACCTTAAACATTATTATTATTATTATTATTATTATTATTATTATTAAATTATTATTATTATTATTATTATTAAATATGTGCATAATAAATAATACATTAAATATAACCCTTTCAGAAATATATCTCTATTATTTATTTTTAACCCATTACATTATTTTCAGATGATCTTCGTATACAAAATTGGCGTCTACAAGATGATAAACTTCAGAATCTGTAGAGAGGCTTCCTCAGTGTCAGTGTGTGCAACTTACTGGATTATACGCTACGACGGTGATGTTGTACTCGGACTGCGCTTCGCGGTCCAGTGACATGGTGACGCTGATGATGCCGCTCACAGGGTCGATGACGAACACGTCCGTATGATGACCAGTCAGCTCAAACTGGATGCGTCGACTGATGCCTGGAAGACAATGAAGCAGAACGTTTCAATATGAAAAATGGATACAAAAATCTTGCGTTAATAAATACCAGAAGATAAAATATCCCCTATAATAGACCTAATTCAACTACAGGCATTGTCAATAACAGTCACAACTCACCGCTGTCGATGTCCATTGCCGTCACTCTGGTCAACAACGTGTTAACTTGCGCATTCTCAGGAACATGGAAGGTTGTAGATTTCAGCGTGAATTTCGGCCTGTTGTCGTTGACGTCAGTGACGGTGATGAGGATGTGTGCCGTACACGATCTGCCGCCACCGTCGACCGCTGATGCGATCAGATGATAGGACGGCGTCTGCTCGCGATCCAGAGCCTTCGATGTCCTCAAAACACCTATTGAGAAGGTTCAGGATGTCAAGTGAGTGAATGATAATGGAATAACGTTGCTGCGGGAGTCTTTCACACATTTGCGACGATGGGGTGCTAAGTATTAGCTCAAGAATAATGAGGTACCTAATTCAGTAATGGATAAACTGTAGATGATAAAACATAGAAATAGATACACAAAAAATCATCACAATTAATCAAAAACTAATAATTTGTATAGATCCAAATAATAATTTGTATAGATCAAGATGTCGTAAAACCTAGATACAACCATATTGCCAACATTTACTGTGACAATTAAGACATGCCAAGGTACGATTTGAAACATACTGTGAAATCTTAAGATTTGTAGCACAAGAAATGAGAACATGAATGTTTGGAACAAGCATGGGTCTCGTTCCACAGAATGTTCATAGTGCTATATAGAGAGTCGCTACGATTGTTCTGTGGTAAGGGACCCGGTCAGAGAAGCCTGGACTGGTCAGAATCGATCGTCTCACCAGATTCCTTCTCCATGCTGAAGAGTTCAGCCCCGGGGCCGGCGATGAAGTACGAGATGCGGGAGTTGCGCGTGTTGGCCTCGTCCTGGTCGCTGGCGTGGATGTACTCCACGATGGCATTGACTGGCAGGTTTTCCGCCACCAGCTTGGTGTACAGCGACTGAAACACAGCGGAAACCTGTCACTCTTCTGTCACTCTAGTGTCACTCTAGTCTCTGGGTATCTTAGGGCCTGCTCCTTTCTAGCAGTTCTGTCCGTACTTTCGTCTGAGGCATGTGCAGTTACCAATGATCAACACCGCACAGTGTAACTGCGTATGCGTCATACATAAAGTACAGACAGAACAGCTAGAAAGGAGCAGGCCCTTACAGTGATGGTGTAGTTACCCTTTTCCATGCCAGAGGTAACCAGAGGATGCCCTGACTGACATAGCATTGATTTTGAATAATCTAGGATGAAGAATCTTCATTTATTGAATGCTTTGTATTGCAAACTGGTTGAAAAATAAATTTAGAGGTGAGTAAATGAATTATTGTTATACGGGAATCTTTCACCTATATGTGACGAGAAATATAAAGGTATTCATTGAAATTGTTTTAATAATATTGCCGATCAGAATGTCGATTTTACGTTGGGAATTGAGCACAAAACTTCAGTTGAGTTTTAAATCATCCTCAACATGTTACCAGACTTTCCTGGACAGCAACATAATGTATTGCAACTACTGTATATATCGTCCTCACCTTATCGCAGTCCGGGGAGTGGTCGTTGTCGTCCAGGATGTCCACATTAACAGTGATGTAAGTGACGAAGCCTCCGTCTGTGGCAGCCACGGTCAGAGTGTAATGGTCTTGGGTCTCGCGGTCCAGTCGGCTGTTGACGAACAGCGCGGCACTGGTGTGGACCTCAAAGTGTCCCAGCGGATCTCCCGCAGTGATGTAGTACTTGACCTTGGCGTTCTCCCGAGAGTCCGCATCAACGGCAACGATGTTACGGAGCACCGTCCCGACAGCCGCACCTTCATCGACTGCGGCGTTGAACTTATTCTGCTTGAACACGGGCGCGTTGTCATTGCAGTCTGTCACTGTGACAATCACCGACCCGGTCGAAGTCCGGCTTTCGCCCCCGTGACGATCGGAGTCGTCGTATACGACCACGCTGATGTTGTACTCGTCCTTGACCTCTCGGTCCAAGGTCGTCATCAATGTCAACCAACCTGTATGCACGTCCAGTGAAAACGTGTTTGCGATGTCTTCCATTCCCCTGGCAAATTTATACGTCAGCCTAGGAGGCTGGTCCTCATCGTACGCCTGAAGCTGAATGATCTTGGTTCCCGATGGCGCATTTTCAATTACGGATGCTACATAAGGATTAGAGTCCATTATCGGAGTGTTGTCATTGATGTCGTGAAGCTGGATCTTGACCTCGGCGTAGGAAACCAGCGGGGGAGACGTGGCGGTCTCCACCTTCACCACCAGTAGGTACGTCGGAGTGTCCTCGCGGTCCAGACTCCGCAACACAGTTATCTTCCCCTTGGAGGAAATGCCGAACATTTTCGGATCGTTGTTCTTCTTGGTGGATCCTGGCACGATGCTGTAAGACAGCGGCTGATTGGACGAGGCCTTGATGTTGGCGATGATGGAGCCGGTCGCGATGTCCTCTTGGATGAAGAACGCGTACTGTGCCTTCTCGAAGACTGGCGGGTTGTTGGTGGCGCCGATCACCACAATGTCCACGGCGGCGCGGCCCTGCATTGATGGGTCCTCCTGGTTAGACACCCCCACAAAGAACTGGAACACTTTATTCACTGAAAAAATAAAAAATAAAAATGTAAGATGGTTTTTCAGTATTTTTAATAAAACAGAATTGGCCCTCGGCTTAAAATGGCAGCATTTTGAAATGTGAGAATATTGTCCTAACATCAATATTACTGGTAACACATGATGGACAAAAAAAAAGGATAATTCATAAACGATAAAAAAAACAAAAACATTTCTCCTTATCTTAAAATAATCTTGAATGAAAACCACACAAAGTACATTCCTTGGCCCGAGGTCTCAACGACATCGCAAGCTGTCACGTACCTGACTCAGTGAGAGCCCCTCTGACAGTGATGACGCCCGTGTCTGGGTTCAGCTGGAAGATGTCGACCACCTCTGTGTTGCCACTCGGGTAGAGAGAGTACACCACCTTCCCGTTGACACCGATGTCCTCGTCAATAGCCTTTACCTGTAGCGAAACACAGGACATGGTCATAGCAGACATTCATAATGTCTATCAGCAATTCATAAAGTCAATATAAGGCATTCACAAACTTTATATCAGACATTCATAATCTCAAAATAAAATTGACAACAACAACAAAATTATTAAAAAATATTCAGTTTCGATATTAGTTCACAATAGTGTTCATATCACTATTTCTCAGACAATTCTGTGTAATTGAAGTGGTAAAATAGTACATGCATTTTTATAGTATTTTCATGATTATCAAATAATTTAAATAATATTCTGAAATTTGTCGAAATGTAAATCTGCACATTATAATTTCCATAAATACAATATCTCATTCTACAGAACGATCTTAGCACACTGTATTATTATGTCCATTGTGTCGAATGGGGCCAAGATACGAGAGTTGTAGTTCCATGACTCTCATGTAATAGACTACGTCTGTTCTGTAGAATGTGACAGTAAGCATGTGAGGACTTCCCACACTGATCCTACCTGCAGAACACGATCGCCCGCCGAGGCGTTGGTGAACACCTGACCTTGATAGTCGGACACCAGGAAGTACGGGATGCAATCGTTGTAGTCCGTGACGGTCACGTAAACCGACGCAAATCCCATGCGCCCGCCATTATCCGTCACCGCCACTGGAATAACGTACGCGCTCTGCTTCTCTCGATCTAGTTCAACCTTTGTGAAGATTTCACCTGGAAGGGAGAAAACTACATCAAGATCTATCTCGAAAATTGTCTCAACATCCCTCATAACTATTTATAGTGAAGAAATGCTATCCCTCGTAACTATTTATAGTGAAGAAATGCTAGGGCTAAATGCACACACAATTTGACGGAAAATAATTATGTTTGTCATACCAGGAAAAGCTAAAGGCTTTGACACACACCTTTTTGCCCTGGGATACCATGAACTGACAAGCTGCGATATGAGTGAAAAAAAATTCAAAGCTGTTATAGACCTCAATTAAAAATCTACACACACAAAAGGCAATGTTAAGACCTAAAAACACAAAAGGTAATGTTAATTAAATCTAAAAACTTTGTCCTAGATACGTCTCTTATTCCACTTACCGGTATCGGCGTCAATGTGGAAGGTCTTCTTCAACCTGTCGCTGGGGATGGTGTACGTCATCAGCCCGTACGTCCCTCGGTCCGCATCCGTCGCCGACACCGTAACCACGGGCGTCTCCTTGGCGCTTATCTCCAGGATCTCGGCACTGTACATGTCGCGGTCAAAGATGGGGTCGTGCGTGTTGCTACTCCTCACAGTGATGGTCACCCTGGCGTAGCACGTGTAGACGCCGTCGCTCACCGACACGTTCAGCGTGTACGACGGTTGAAACCTCGGCCTGCGCTGCTCGGACACGGTGATCGTGCCGTACGTCGCCTCGATGGAGAACGCGTACCTCTCGTTCCCGTCGACGATGGAGTACATGAGGTCGCCACGGTTGGACTCGTCGACGTCGTATGCCGTGACTCGCGTGACCAGCTGGCCGCGTACCGCTTGGTCGGTGATGCTGCAGTCGTAGTAGACCTGCGTGAAGTTGGGACGGTTGTCGTTGAGGTCCATGACGATCACGTGGACCACCACGGTGGAGTTGAGAGCCGGCATCCCTGCGTCCACGGCCATCGCCAGGAAGTGGAAGTCTGTCTGCGTCTCATAATCCAGGGTCTTCTTCGTCATGACGATGCCCGTGGCGGAGTCGATGTGGAAGTAGCGGACGTCGGGGTTGTTCATGGTGATGGGTGCGATACTGTAGTGCACCAGGCTGTTCATGCCGGTGTCGCCATCCGTCGCCTCCACTTTCAGGATCTCTGTTCCTATGGTAACTGCCTCGGTCACGGCTTCGGTGTATATCGAGCTCGTGAAAACAGGAGCATTGTCGTTGACATCCTGAAATGTACAAGGAAATTGTATTTTGTCACAGCTACAATACTTTGACAGCAATTCAACAAAGGTGAAAATTATAAGCGAAATATTTTAATTTTGTGTCTTTTTCTATCAGCAGCTTCTGCCACGATAATGATCCTCATCAAAAATTAATAAAAATCATTGCCGTATAAGTACTATATGTTTCACTGACCTGCAGATTTACAAAGACAATGCACTCAGAGAAACTCCCAGACAAAGTGTCAGTCGCGCGTAGCGTCAGTTTGTAAGTTTTAGTTTCTTCATAGTCCAGGGATCCGACCACCGATATCAGACCTGTAACAAATATTAATATTTTTAAATAAAAATTAAATAAAAATCAGATTCTATTAATAAAACAAACATTTAAACCTCTGAAATAATTCTTCCAGGTCTTCACCCCACAAAAAAACAAACTTAGAAATACGAGTAATTTTAAAACAAAATTGTAGCAATGAACATGCGCAATGTGTTGAATTATTAATTTGCATTTTTAGCCATACATTAATACACTTGGAAATTATTTCAGCATTTGTTATCATACAATGGAATGTGAGTTAACAAACAGTAGCAATATTACAACAACAAACGGCCAGATACTGAGTGATCACATCCTGATGAGAAAAGACTACCCAGGGCCTGCCTCTTTCTAGCTGTACTGTCTGTACTTTCTGTCCGACACATGCATAGTTACATTGTGCGGTGTTGATCCTTGGTAACTGTGCATGCATCGGACAGAAAGTACTGACAGAACAGCTAGAAAGGAGCAGGCCCTAGGACACACATTCTAACAAGTCAGCACCTACAAGATCGGTCATTAAATTGCTCAGTCTATACAAATTAGTAATAGTTCATGTACATATTAGGATCTTCATTATTATCAACATTGAAATTGTATTTTGTTGCGTGAATAAAAACTGAGTACCATGGGAGGAGATATTCAATATTTGTTTGATGTTAGCAGGTTCAAAACATCATGGCAGAAAGCAAATATCTCATGAAATAGAAGAGCTCTCTTCTGCTATAAAGGTAAAACAACTTCAGGTCAAGCTAATAGTGATATTTCAACACTGAATTACATTATAAATAATAACATAAAACTCATAGTTAGGAAATCATGTTCTCATTTCTACTACACAATAAGAGTAATATTTAACATGGGTTTAAAATAGCACTGGTATTGTATTATAATCAGTTGACCTATTACTTTCTTTCAAATTCACTGCTGGAGGAAATACCTACATGTAGATTATTATCAGCATTCACGTTTTACCATGTGGGGGATATATTTTCAAGGTGCAAGGTGCTATGTTATCTTCAGCTACTCATACAAATTGATTAAATCGTCTTTTTCTACAACTAACTGGAACTTATGTACTACATTTCTAACGATGATATCTAAGTCTTTCTACACAGAAGTCTTCCTATCTAGAAGTTAGAAAACAGACCAAATTATGAGTAAAACACCTCAAACCATTACAACATTTCCCGTTATACTAATACTTTCTAATCCCAAGATTGTGAGAAATAAAAACAAAAAACCAACAACAGTTAAAACTTTGAACTCGGTGAGTGTACAGAGAATATATACAGATGAGAGAGAGAGAGATCATGCACTAAATATGTTTGTAGTAATGCAGTGAAGATTACAAAAGCAGCTACATTGTTATTTCAAAACTAAACGGCATAACCCATAATATCTGTGCAGACAATAAACAGTACTGGACAAAGAGCATCACCTTGCTGTATGCTCTTGTCAACATGAATTTTGATTAAATAAACGACCAACAGTTCAATGCAAGCAATGCAACGTGCCACTATAGTCTCAGAAGATTAGAATGCAACATGTTTCCTGCCAGCCAAGCTGGTTTTATGTAATATTTCACTTCAGGAATCGTTAACATTACCATCACAGGTTTTCTGTTGTGCACTAATCTTGGAACTTTTAGACATTGAGAGATGTTTTGAAATAATGCATTTATTAAATTGTAAATGGAGAGAAAAAAATAATCGAATTTAGCAGTAGATAATGTTCAAAATATCTTCTTAGAATGATGCAACTGATGTAACGTATGTCAATTTGTTTTATTACAACTTGTATCTAGTTTATTTCTATAGGAAGAAGCAAACGCAGATGACAACACTGAACTTAACAGGCCAAGCCTGGCGGCAGGAAAGCTGTAGTAAAGACGATGAATGAACTAATGAGAAAATCTGTAGGAGAAATGTTTACTTACATGGTCCCACAACATCCATTGCTGGGAGACAAGAAATGAGAGTTGTGGAAGAAAACATCACAATTAGTCAGGTACTCGCAAATAACATGCTATGGTCAAATAACCACAAAACGATAAGAAAACGAGGCATTGCAGATCACAAATCAGCAAATTCAACTAACCTGATATAACGTTATTACTTATTATTCATAATAAACATAATTGTATTTTAACATAATCTATAATTAACCCTTTCATCAAAATACAGTTTATTCAAAATGTCATATTTTTATAAATTAGTTTTTCTGTATTAATCATATGGTCGGGTCTTCCAAAATAAATTCAAGTACTGGTATACATGTGTTTAAGCTAAATACTGTGTTAATGTTAGAGTGGGGTTAAAGTGGACATTGACAGTATGTATAACAACAAGAAACAGAACTTGGCATCTTTGTATACAACAGTGGTCGATTTCAATACAAGGGCACTACAAGCTTAGATGTTAGAACTAGGAAGCTATGACCAGCACCATAGGATGAAATATGGAATTAGTTTGTGATCTGGTGAAATGTTAGCCAGAAGTTTAACCCCCTCCCCCTCCTTGATTAGGCACTTCTCTTTTTGGCTTATCTGGTTGCCTTCAGCACAGAGAGAGAGGAACATATTCTTAACTATTTCCTAACAGAAAAATATTCAAAATAATTTTTGAAAGTATGTATACAACTCATAAAACAATATTTAAAATATGTTCTGCTGTATCCTCAAGATGTCATTCAACAGACAAGCAGGCATTCTGATAAGACAGAAATTGATGTGAAAGTAAAAACATGCTGAAATAGAGCATGACATTGATTTGGGCAACTGCAAATCCAAACTTCTAATTTCAATAAAAAATACAAGAAATCTGTTTGGGATGGTAAAATATCATTTAAATTTCAACCAACTTGGATCTAGACCTTTTCCTTGAAGCATTAGATAATACAATATTATTCAATATTAAATAGAAAGAAATGGAATAATGTTAGTAGATATTTTACGGTATATATTTAAGAAATGTCGATAAATGGATAGAAAAGTTCCATATAAAACCATGATTTTTTTAACACCTTTTGAGACAAGAGGAATAGTCTTAAATTCAGGTTTTTCACACCAAAGCTAATAAATAGGAAAGAGATTTCACTCGGTCATCCATCACCAAAAACCCCACAGGAAGCATCCCGAAGTCTCTATCTATCAAGGCACATGTAAACACCCAAGAAAAGCAACCAACCTGTGTCGAAGCTGACGGCAAAATCACCATATTTATCTCCACTGTTGATGGAGTATATCAGTTTGTGACTTTGGGGGCTAAGCGCCTGGATGTTGGTGACGGGAGTGTGCATGGCAATGTTCTCGTTGACGCTGACAGTGTAGACTTGTTTCTCGAATACAGGGCTGTTGCGGTCGATGACGTGGATGGGGACAATGACATTAGCTCTCTGAGGTCGACGACCTATGAGGGGAAAGATAATGCACATTTAAAAAAATATATATTTAAAATTTATATTTTAGGGGGGGAAATAATCATGGAAATGGCTGCCTAAATACCTACTGAGATGACTAATATTAAATTTTGAACAAATTACAACAATTGTCATAAGCATTAAAAAAACTGCAATCATGGTGACAATTTGAATAATTAGAGATGACAAAAATATTTTATGATGACCAATTTTTTTATTAATTATTACAATAAATCTGGAAAATGTATCAAAAATAGAAGTTATACTCCACCAAAAATTCAGAAAGAAAAAAAATTAAATTAAAATATTATAACCACTATGACTGCAGTTTCAGCAATATCCAATGCACACGTCGGTCTGAGCTGTCCCATATCGTGTTAACTACGGTACTACTGTGTGTGTACACAAGACAGCACATGAGCGAGGAGACACATACCCATATCCTGGGCCTCCACCTTGAGGTGGAACACCTTGTCCTTGTCATCAGGCTGGAGCTTCTCCACAGTGATGTCGCCCGTGATGAGGTTGATGTTGAACTTGCCCTCGCCGCCGTCTGTGATGCTGTACCTCACTTGGCCGTTACTGCCCTCGTCCTGGTCGAACGCCTCCACCTGCAGCACGACACAGACATCACCATCTCTCTTATCTGCGTACGCTTACCTTGTAATGCTTACACTGCCTCCTTCAGGTGCCATACTGATGCTATGTTTCATGTGCAATATCACTTTGGAGAAAAATTACTTTATTTCCAAACCTTAATGTGACCATTGTTACAAATAATGACATTTTGAATAATTGGAGAAGACAAAAAGATTTGATGATGACGAAAGTTTTGATTAATGATGACAATAAATCTGGAAATAATAGTTCCTAAATACATGCATGACTGAAGGTAATTCTCGTGGTACAATATTCCAAGGTTGTCCTCGAGAGCTAACACCCGTGTTACTATAAGACTTAGTTCAGACATGATTGTGTAAGACAGATGGGGATTTATACACTGTCATTGATTTCACCGCAAATTGTTGTTAATCTACAGATCTGCTACGTCTTAATTGAAAGATCCCAAGTCAAGGTTGAAGAAGATTAACTAAAGGTGGCATCTGAATAGCACGGATACAGATACCTATAATTAATCATTATTGATATAAATGAAAGGAAATAATCAAATGAAATAATGTTCTATGTGATTTAATGTCAAATATTATTACCATTATATTTCCGATACTAGAGCTAGTTAATAGCATCACTATTCCCACAACAAGAAAATAATTATGTGAATACACAAAATTCTACGAATATTACCTTTTTAACCACTTCATGGTTTGAAGCGTCGTGCCGTACGACAGAGTTATACGGCATTCCGACAAACACTGGGGCATTGTCATTGATGTCACTGATGGTAACTATGACGACACCATGCGCTAACCTCCCTCTCGTGTCCTTCACCTCCACCACTATGGTGTAATTGTTGACCTCCTCCCGGTCAAAGGGTCGACCCCTGGACTCGATCACGCCCGAGGTCTTCTTAATGCTGAACATGGCATGGTTGTTCAGCAGGATGAATTCCAAGGGTTCGTTGAGTCGATGTCCGACGACCATGACGGCTATCAGCTCCTTGGCCACTGCGTGTTGCTCCTCAACCGAAGTGTGGTAGACGTCCTTCGTAAAGTGCAGACCCGTGTTGACCGTGAACTCGACCGAGACGACGACCGACGTTGTGGTGTCGTATTTCCCGTCGCTGACTTGCACCAGAAGATCATAACGGTTCTGCATGCCGTTCTCCTCTCGCACAAACAGTTCCCCGGTGTCTGGATTCATATCGAAGTGACCTCCCTTGTTGCCCTGTACGACGCTGAACTTCAGAGGTCCGTTGGAGGTGGAGTCCGGGTCGTGGGCGCGGAGGTGGATGACCACGACGTCCTTGTACGTGGGCAGGAGTACCTTGGTGTGGTACGTGTGGTTGGTGAACCGCGGCGGAGAGTCGTTGACGTCGGACACGTAGATGACCACGCGGGCGGACACCAGCGCTCGGAGGACGGGCTTTCCTTGGTCGGACACCTGCACGGTGAAGTTGTACTTACTGGTCGTCTCGTGATCCAGCGAGGACCTGGTCTTGATGGCGCCGGTGCTTTGGTCAATGGAAAAGAAAGATCGGATTCTCTTGTCGACAATTTCATATTTCAGAAGTGAATTTGTTCCGGAGTCTTTATCCATTGCCTTGACAACCAGAGGGGTTCCATCTCGATTGAAAACCATGCTGTTGATGTTGGCGTTTTCTGAAATATTTCCGTAGTAGATATTCTTGTTGAACTCTGGATGGTTGTCATTTTCGTCAAGAACATGAATAAGAACATGTGATGTTGACACGGATCCAACGATGTTCGTTGCAGTGATGGTCAAGTTGAACAGATGATGTTCCTCGTAGTCGACGGCGCTCGTTGTGGAGATGACGCCAGAGTTGGGGTTGATCATCAGTTTTCCAAAATGGTTGCCGTGGGTGATTTCGTAGATGATGGAGGACTGGCTGTCGGCGTGGACAGAGGTCACAATGTGACCCGTCGGCTCGTTCTCGGACAACTCAGCAGTGTACTCCTTGGCGGAGAACTTGGGTGGCGAGTTGTTGGATCTGGTGACGCTGATGGCGACCGTTGCCGTGGAGCTCAGAGTTGGGCTGCCATGATCCGTCACCATGACAACAATGTCGTAGTGGTGTTGGCGCTCTCGGTTCAACTCCTTGGCAACAGACACAATGCCTAGTTTTTTGTCCATGGTAAATGATCCGCCAACATTTCCTGCAATGGATAAACACATGACGTAAGTAACACAGTTACAAGTATTCAGATTACAGTGTCGATACAAAAGACAATAGGAATAGAATTATCAATATATGAAACACTTCCCTATGAAAACATACAATTTAGTCATTCAAAGCTAGATAAAAATCATTGCAAAATCCACAATTTACGCTAGGTCTACCAGTGCAACCCTTTCATAAAATGCAGACTAGGCCCCGAAAATTACAAAAGTTTTCTGAGTAAGATTTCATGCTCAATTCAAGGTTTTGTTCACAAATCTCAAATTCAATTTCAGCTTGAGCATGAAATCGTACTCGAAACGTTTTGTAATCTCGGGGTCAGATCTTCACCGACAACGTACCCGAGACGATGGAGAAGGTCATCTCTGCATTCTCTCCCTTGTCCTGGTCCGTGGCCACCAGCTGCACCACCCACGTGCCCACCGCCGCCGTCTCAAACACGCGGCCCTGGAAGGTCCGCGACAGAAACTGCGGCGCGTGGTCGTTGTGGTCCAGCACCGTGACCTTGACCCTGGTGAACGTCTTCTTGGACGGAGTTCCGTTGTCTCGGACCATCACGGTCAGCAGGTGGTGTGACAACACCTCTCTGTCCAGCGGCTCTGCTACTGTGATCATGCCTGCAATATATAGAAGGAAATTCAGTAAGACTTTATACGTATCACAAACTATGATAAACTAGCCACGCTTCCATCGAGTGGAAGGACACCTCAGACAGAACTTCACTCTCAAAGTGTTCAAATTCGCATCCTAACGTTATTTGAATCGATTAATCCACACCCTTACAAAAGAATTACCTAAATAAAACCTGCATGTGTTGGGACACTTTCTAGAAAATTAACTTAAATCTGGTGTGTTTCCCCTTCCACTTGGGAGATTAAAATCAATGAGAACTCTTGCATATTGGTCTCAACTCAAGCAGATATATTACACTTTTTTTCTTCCAAGATCAATACCCTATTTGGAACTTTCTTCAAAAAGGGTGGTGCATACAGTCCTACCGTTTTTAGGGTTGACTTTGAACTTGTGCATGCTGGTGGTACTTCCTGCAGAGGAGAGGGTGTAGAAGAGGCGCTTGTCCCGGTCTCTATCCGCGGCCACCACCTGTACCACCTCCGTGTTTTCTGCTGCGTTCTCCGAGATTTCTGCCTCGTACAATAGCTTGCTGAACTCGGGTTCGTACTCGTTGTTATCCATCACACTAATATCAACCTGCGGACACAATCAATGTCTGTTGTAGAAAAACATCATCAGAAACTACTTTCTAATTGGCTAATCTCATACATATTATATGAAGAAAAGCATCTCAGCTTCACAGCGTAGACATGCTAGTATCTGAATACCCAACTACTTCTTTTTGCTAATTGGCTTTTAAAAAGTAATGTATCATAATTAATGTTTCCAGCACCAAAAATAATGTGTTTATGTGTCAAAATTATGTTCTGTTGAATCTTTTCATAAATGTCAAAAGATATTATTTCACTGAACTTTATGTCGTAATATGCTAAATGGTATAACATTTCACTTAATTTCCTAACAAATCAATATTAATTATTTGCATTACATGTAATCTACTTCCATAAAGAAGTGTTCTCAATAACTAAAACAAACATCGTCGTAAACGTCAAATAAATAAAAAATTAACTACCATATGTTAACAGCTCGTTAAAATCTGTGTTCAAAAGAAAGTTTTAGCACAGCATTGTAACTTATCGCGGACACATGTGTTTATTTATATTTAACTTGAAGAGCATGCATGATTCAAGCTGGATGCATGTGTGTAATATTAACCCTCTTCCTGCTGGATTAGGCATAGACACAGCTCTTTAGGGCATCTCTGGTTACCTTCAGCAGGGAGGGAGTTAATTAATGAAACATTGCAACTGTAGCCTTAAATTTTAAATGATCTTGATACAGATTCTTATAAAATTATTTCGATATAAATTCACATTAAATGCATTCCATATCAAAATCCTCTATATATTATTACAGGGAATCGAAATTGAAATTGATTTCAGCCACTCATCAGTGATCCATGTGTACATTTCAATTTCAACAGAAGAAAGGAACCGAATGTCGGACAACCGCAGTAATCCATGTTTGGTCCTTGAGGAATACTGCCTGTCTATTTCTTGTCCAAAATCTGCTACCCAATACCTCTATATCAAACTCCAGATTGACAATTCATTTCATATCACTGTGTAAGTTAATTAACCATACGTCAATGTGTAGAGAACGTATATTACATGTTCAGTGTGTAGGTCACTTACATTTCATATCACTGTATAGGTTAATTATACTGTATGTCACCATACAGAACATGTACATTACATATCACTGTATAGGTTAATTGCATTGCATGTCACTGGGAAGGTCTAAAGCATTGCATGTCGTCGTAAAGGTCACCTTTCCCTCCCTATACAGAATTACTGACAATCATTCCGGTATAGCTGTTTTCTTGTATATAGGCTACAGTGCAAAAGTACGCACACACGAAAAAAGGACCATTCCGTGATTAATCAAAGAAACCAACTACGAGCCATGCATAATCAAATGAAATGTGCAAGACAAATGAGATGGCAAGTTTATCATTCTTTCCGAGACTGGCATTGCCTGTTGAATAATAGATGCTGGCAGTAGGTAGCATTTCCTCACGGTAAATTAGCTAACTCTAGTTAGTAGTACTGACTTCAGAACACCTACTCGACACACCGAGACAAAGACGACATGTCATACTAGACGACATGTCATGAACGACTACTTTTAGTCCTGTTGGAATCTGTGCCATGTGAGAGTGACATGATGAAGAATTCTGAAATGCAGCTGTTATCTGGTGTTACCTACATCAGCTGACTAACAGTAACAAACAATGACAGGTGGACAGAACGCAGAAAGTTGGAAATAGATTTTACACAATAATGACTACTGACTTTTTATATCACTATCAGACTGATTGTGTTATTGTTTTCCCACAATCAGTGTATAAAACTGGATTGAATTTGATAAAGACTTTGTATTTTTTATAAAAATATATAATGATTTTGTACCAGAAGTGTTCATGAGGTATTAAATTGATCACAGGAGTAAGAAATGCTAATAAAGATTGACGAGTGAGTGAGTGAATATGGAGTTTAACGTTGCTGCGGGAATCTTTCACCCATTTGCGATGGAAGATCAACAAGAATGTTCATATGAATATGAATAGAATATTAAAACTACTAAATTATTAAAATAACTGGCAGTAATTAATTTAATTTTAACATTGTTATATAGTTTTCTGAAATGTTCTCATTAATATAAAACAAATAAATAAATAAATAAATGAATGATCTATTGCTTAACGTCAGTAACAGCATCAGAAACATTAATGTATGAATGTATTAATGTATGACATGTTCAGATAGTCATTTAGTTGGCTGTTCATGAATCCCGGAAGTTTTCAAATAAATATTGTTTAAACATTTTTTTAAATAAAAAAAATGATAACAAATTTTTTTAAACATTTTAAAGGGAGAAAAAACAACTATTTTTTTAAATATATACACGGTAAAGTGTAAGAAGTGTGAGGTGGAGCGTACCGGAACACAGGAACTGAGGACTCCATTAGTGGCGCAGATGGACAGGTGGTACGACGGCCGCTTCTCCCAGTCAAGTCTCCCCGCCACATACAGGGTGCCATGTTCCGGCTGTATAGCAAACTTGTCGTCCTGGTTACCATCTGGAACAAACACAATAAAGGGTCACAATAATAATAATAATAATAATAATAATAATAATAATAATAATAAGAGGAGGTGGTATTATTCTAATCATTTACAACAGGTACAAGTAGTGATTTGTCACCATATTAATGACTTCTGTGAGAGTGAGATTGAGTGAGTAATATGGAGTTTAACTTCGCTGCAGGAATCTTTGACCCATTTACGACAAAAGATTGAGAGAGAGCGAGAGGGGAAGAGAGAGTGGAAGAGAAAGAGAGGGAGAGAGTGAGGGAGGGGGAGGGAGGCAAACAGAGAATGATTGAAAGAAAAAGAGAAAAACACTTTTTTTAAATAAAAAAATAGTCTCATAAGGAATACAAATTGAAAAGGAGATTTGGGGATAAGTACACATCAATGGTTTGGAGATCAACTGTACTGGGTAGCATAGCATCAGAAAGGAAAACAAGAAATCTAATTTCCTAAGGAAAAAATACCTTCGATTAAAGTGACTGAATTATTGTTTTACGTCACAGCGGGAATTTCCCACCCACATGCGAGAAACCTTCTACTAAAACAATCCCTTCCATTAAAACAATCACTGTTCATTACATAAGCAGACAGACGAGGTAACACCTGTTTGATAGCGGACATCACAGAGAACTGCTTCCAAAAACCATCTACAAAAACAAATTTTGGACCGCATGAAAACAATCCACATCCCACATCTCCTGCAGTTGGCAGCAGCCCCCCAGATGTTCCAACTTCCCCCTCTGCTCCATTAGACAGCAACTAAGCGTGACATTTGCACCATTGACTTTCTTTGACTTGCAGTAGTCAAAATTCTATTTCTCTTTCCGTGATGAGTTTGGCATACTTGCATGCAGTCCTGACAGCCAGTGTTCTCAGATAGTGATCTTACCTTGGAAGAAGTAACGTACAAATTCCCTACATATACGTTCAAAGAAAACGTAATGTTCTTCGGTAACACTAAAGCAGGTTATTGTTGGAAAACAAGTTCTGTTTTGACCATAACAGACAGGATAAGTTTCTGTTTAATTAGTCTTAAGAATGATAGTTATTATGCAAATTATTTGTAGTGATTTGCTACAATGAAACTGATTATTTCTAAACAGTACTTGTTTTCTCCTACATGTGTTTCCTACAATACTAACGATGAAATCAACATGACACAAATATTAATAAACTATTACCATAAATATTTGTAATACTGTGCACTTCATGTGAACGGTTTTCAATATGTTTTGTATTTTTATGAACAAAGAAAACTAGACTATAAGAAACCCACTGCAAATGTTTTTTCTATTTAATTTCAATAATCATCACACATATGTGGTTTCATCTTCCTCCGAAAAACAGGTCCGAACACCCTGTGAGACAATTTCTTCCTCCACAGCTAAATGCCTTGCTGAGATTACCGACGTTAATTTCGTCCATGTCTGGTGTCAATTTCCGTGCACCTCGATAAAGAACAGCACATTCAGCTTCCGAAAAGCTGATATACACACCAGCCATAATCTTTAACATTGTCAATGGCCGTGTAAACCTATACTTCAGCACTCGAGGCCCGCGATGCCAGCCTAGGTCCGATTTCCATGACTGGAGTGCGACCCTGCGATCAATTTCAATCTCGTACATTTCAGTGATCAATTTCACTTTTCTTGTAATAAGACCCCCCTCCATGCCTGCTTCCTCACAAAACTGGTTCCCTGTTGGAACGCACTGCTGCTACTGTTGGTCATATATAATGTGCACAAATTACACCGCTACCCGGTCTGTTTCAAAGTGCTTCTGACCAGATGTTTTAAAAGCCAGGTAGACCGCTGCCCAGTGTGAATCTAACTGCTTCTGACCAGATGGTTTTAAAATGTAATCTGGAATGCTAATCAATCTTTGAATCCTTCACCAGTTAAGAAAACCCCACTGACAGCTTTACACATGGAGAAACTCAACACTGGCCAGATATGCCTTGTATCCCAGTGGCCGAATTACTTACAAATAGGCGTGCTAAACGTGAAGCATCCATTTCAAAGACATCAGACCTAACTCGATACTGCATGTCGAAAGGAATCATAATTACTGGCCAGTGATCAAGCCTTGAAATGTGTTGTCTGCCTCTTCAGAATAAACACATTATTCTACTTCTACCTCTATAGTACTTTATTCTCTAGATGGCTTATCCATTATACCAAGATGCTTGAGAATGCGAACATATCACACCTTGAATACTTTGTGGAGATACATTGTATTCCTACAACATGCACGTGTACCTACAGTTTGTATTGCTCGTAATACACATTTAGCGCTGGTGTTGTTAATGTCATGTTAATTGTTATGTATAATTCAATAAGATATAATATAATAATCCATCCATGATGCAACACATTACCTATAGCCTATGAATCTGGTAACTTCTAACCATTAGCAGATAAACATAAAACATACAAGTAATGCCTCCCGTCTTGCTCATTACAACCCCTCGCCACAAATGCCGTTTTTAGACATTCATAATACGTGGCTGTCCCACCCGCAGATGCCGACAAGGTAATACAGTTAGCTGCATGCTTCTGTTTTTAGTTAGAAGGCAACACTTTGATCACACTTCTTAACAGCATCTTATGGAAAATATTACTGGCGATGGTACAAATTTCAAGGACGTTTCATTTTCTCAATCCTAACTTCAAAGTTAATCGTCTTGCTTAAATTGCGATAATTTGCATAATAAACAGTCTCTTGGAAAACTATTCACTTTGAGTGAACATATTCAACTTAATCCTCCACTGATCACGTACACATTATATACCTCAGCAGCATTACATGCACAGTTAATTACTTCTACATACGGTAATCCCATTCAAATCTGTTCTCAATACCAGGTTGAATATCGAATAACTCGTGATATATTATACTTCCAAATTAGTTGACCTGACTAGTCTATACTTGTATTCTAGAAAGAAAAGGATAGAAACATAATAAAATATATTTCAAAATTTCAAGAAAATACCCTGAAGAATAAAATTATATCCGATAAAGGGAGGTAACTACTAATCCCTTGCGAGTTAACTTGAGCATACGTTTTACTTTGTTAAATATAATTGAGCCTTTTACCTGAGGAGCAAGGACCAGAGGCAATGTTACTCCTACTCCCCACCCTCCCCTCTTCCTGCCCATATCCTCACCCCACTAAGTAGCACCCCTACACCCCACCTCCACCTCCACCCCAAACCATGTCCAGACATCTCCACCTCGTCTGCTGGGTAAACAAGGCCCCAGCTCCACTGAGCACCTGTATGCTTGCCTAACCCTCTCCTGGCCCATATCCTCACCACAGCAAGTAGCACCCCTACACCCCACCTCCACCCCAAACCACATCCAAACATCTCCACCCCGTCTCCTGGGTAAACAAGGCCCCAGCTCCACTGAGCACCCGTACGCTTGCCTAACACTCTCCAGGCCCATATCCTCACCCCACTAAGTAGCACCCCACCTCCACCTCCACCCCAAACCACATCCAGACATCTCCACCCCATCTGCTGGGTAAACAAGGCCCCAGCTCCACTGAGCACCTGTAGGCTTGCTTCACCACTTCCTCCTGATAATGATCCGGTAGCTCTGAATGCATGCGGATGTGGACAAACTTGTGCAAATGCATCCACGGTTGATTAAGTATGACTGTTTGTGTTATCTCGGGGCAAGCATCAACAGTGCGGCAACATCTGACTCGTATTTAATCACCAGACTTGCCCCGTGCTTGATGCGAATACCACGTGATAAAATATGAGCTGGCAAATTTACGACAGTCCTGGAAATAGGTAAATTGGTCAACAGTGTCAATAGCTGCCAGATATATGGGGATTATCCATGTACGCTGAGCGCTATCAGCAGGTGCCCATCACAAAACATTACTTTTCATTGCAACTGGATGTTTTTGCTTTTCGTTTTTTATGTTGACGCGGAGGCCTACTGTGGCGACAGAATCAGAGAGGTGTAAAGATAGACAAGCGATAAGAAACTGGATAGAACTCTATTATCAGGGGAAAGAAATTGGATAGAAAGAAAAAACTGAAAGGGTTAACATAAAAACAAAACATGCGATAAGAAATCTCAACACTTGAATATTATAGATAACATTTCGCCATACAGCAGTGATAAATTGACATATCAAGTGACAGCTTAATCAACAATACATTCACAATTTTGCTTTTTGTTTATTTTCACACAGAAAAAGTTGTTTTATTAACGTAAATAAAGCACAAGGATCGCAAGACAAAACTCCTTCAGGACGTAGGACTCCACACAAGGCTAGAGCCCCACAGCTGTCCTGTCTTGTAAAACACCCAAACTCTGGAGTAACCTCCGCTCCAGCCTTGTCGTAATGTAGCCAATGATTACACTTGTAGCAGGAACCTTAGCATGAAAGCAGCCAATGTAATGCTGAAGTTTGAAGAATTAACGTTTAACTCCTGTCTGAGCCTTAGCATAGCCAATGATTTAAGGTTAGAGCAGGACCCCTTAGTATTAAAGTAGCCAATGATAAAGTTTGGAGAATGAACTTTTAATTCCAGCCTTTGTCATAGAATAGCCAATGATTTAAAGTTGAAGCAGGAACCCTTAGTGTTAAAGTAGCCAATGATTAAGTTTGGAGAATGAACTTTAAATTCCAGCCTTTGTCATAGAATAGCCAATGATTTAAAAGTTGGAGCAGGAACCCTTAGTATTAAAGTAGCCAATGGTGAGGTTTGGAGAATGAACTGTTAACTCCAGTCTTAGCATAGCCAATGATTTAAGGTTGGAGCAGGTTACCAAGAGCTGGTTACAGGACAGTTGTGCTCAGCCAGCAATCCGCAGATACTGGGACAGCGTGTGACTGCTTGTGACTGCTTGTGACTACTTGTGACTACTTGTGACCACGTGTGACTGCTTATGACCACTTGTGACTGCTTGTGACTGCTTGTGACTGCTTGTGACTACGTGTGACTACATGGGACCAGGGACCAAACAACCACCACCCAGGACACCAGTCTGCTCTGACTTACCAACGATGGAGTACCAGATCCTGTCTGTGTTCTCGTCCTCCGCGGAGACCATCTCCACCAGCTGACCGATCAGCTCGTTCTCAGACACGGACACGGAGTACTGGCTCTGGGCGAAGACAGGAGCTTGTAGAGCTGACAGTGGCCGCGCCACCACCATGATGCTCAGCTTAATGGTGGCCTTCCTCTGAGGCGTCCCTCCATCCATGGCCTTTACCTGAACACAAAATTAACGATTTCTTTCAAAAACCGAAAAATTGTTTAACCTTCTCCCTGCTGAATAAAATCAAAGTGTTCTATTTCTGCATGTGATCGGGCAAGTTAACTCGCCTTCAGCAGGGAGAGGATTAGAGTAGCTTTCAAGATCCTTTCAGAACCTTGTGGATTAAAACAAGAACTTCCAGAAGAACTTCCAGAACTGAAGCAGAACTTCCAGAAGAACTTCCAGAACTGAAGCAGAACTTCCAGAAGAACCTCCAGAACTGAAGCAGAACTTCCAGAACTGAAGCAGAACTTCCAGAAGAACCTCCAGAACCTCCAGAAGAACTTCCAGAACTGAAGCAGAACTTCCAGAACTGAAGCAGAACCTCCAGAAGAACTTCCAGAACTGAAGCAGAACTTCCAGAACTGAAGCAGAACCTCTAAAACTGAAGCAGAACCTCCAGAAGAACGTCCACAACTGAAGCAGAACTATCAGCAGAAGCTCCAACAGTACCTGCAGCTCGTGGACTCTGCCCTTGATGAGGTCCCTGGTGGAGTAGACCATCCCCGAATGTGGATCCACGCGGAACTGTGTCTGCCCGCTGCCCCGCTGGGACTTGATGGTGTAGGTGAGCTTGGCGTTCTGTCCCTCGTCCTTGTCCTGCGCCACCAGGCGGTACACCGCGATGTCCGAGTCTCCTCGGGCACTCTCCAGCACATGGATGGACGGAGACTTGTCGGCGAACCGGGGCCGGTTGTCATTCTCGTCCAGGACCTTGATGACAACCCTGGTCGTGGAGGACAGAGGTCGGCGGTAGTCATTGTCAGATATGGTCACCTGAAACAAAAAAAGGAACTTTGAATACAATGGAGATTATTTGATGATGTTGATATCTGTAAGTATTGAACTCCTCCGTGTGGAAGCAATCACAATCACTGCTCCCTTTGGGATAAAAGAATATCCTTACTTTGGGGCAATACAAAATAGTCTACAAACATTGTATCTGTTGTCTGCACTTACAACCACATTCACATACATACACCATTTTCGCTCAATCATTCCAGTGCTTGAAATACCATCAACAAATATATATAAAAACAAGAGAAAATCAGAATAAAATCAATTCTACAATTTGATTTTAATATCCCGAATACACCCTCGTCTATATACAACAGTATTCACACATACTTGAGATCATAAAATAATTTTTGTGGAACACAATGGCAATATGAAATCCTTTACATATATTTCAGAATATCAGTTTCACAACAAATATAAACAAAGTCCCACTACACCAGATTGTCAATATTACCATTACTCGCTAGAATGATCTAACATTGGCTATGATATAGGTCATGCCCCATCAAGCATATCAATACAAACAACAAACACCTGTACTGATAGCACGCTACATACAAATATCCATTAGCATTCATAAACGTGTCTAATCCGCTTGTGCATCGAAGCGGAAAATTTGCCTCTTCTTCTTAACCACCCACTCAAGAGACCAGAAAACTGCAACTTAACAAACCTCTACCGCTCTTTTGTTTATTGTGGATTGTTTTCTCAACCCGATCGACTCACTGGGTGTCAATAATATCGCGAATATCGGAAATCGTTGAACATCTGCTGTGTGCTTGCCATCCAGCGTATAGCGTGTTCCGACACCAACACAAGTGAATCCAATCCACTGGGACACTAACCATATTCTGGTTAGGAGTGTGTGGATCAATTAGAGCAAAACCACAGCTAATGTCGACATTACTGCCACTTACAGGCACTTACATGATATTGACTGGACGGCGGGTACTGAGCCCATGACAGATGTATAGACCACAAACATTACTTAAGCTTTTGGAATATACCGTTATTATATTATTGACCAATAAGCAAATGTATATTTTGGTACTATCAGTCTCTTTTTGCTTTTATAACACTTTAACCCTCTCCAGGCCCCGAGATTACGAAACTTTCTGAGCACAAAAACGTACTCAGACTATGACGTCACATGACATTTTATGAACA
>JAVCKZ010095684.1:0-11367 GCA_034780755.1 Lepetodrilus elevatus | reverse complement strand
ATTAAGGAAGTAGTATCTAGTAGTAGTAGTATTAATAGTAGTAGTAGTAGTAGTAGTAGTAGTAGTAGTAGTAGTAGTAGCTAGTGGTAGTAATTAAGGAAGTAGTATCTAGTAGTAGTAGTATTAATAGTAGTAGTAGTAGTAGTAGTAGTAGTAGTAGTAGTAGTAGGCCTATTAGCTGTTGACATAGTAGCTGTTACAGTAGTAGTTATTGCAGTAGTAGCTGTGGTAGAACTACTTACCAATGCTAGCAGGGTCTGCACTCCAGGGGGATATTTGCGGCAGCAGAGTGAAGTAGAATCAGTCAAACGATGCAAGGTCAACCCAGACAAATGTCCAGTGTCCACAGTACCCGGATGAAGTCCAATGGATGTGCAGATCGTGCAGAGTTGGTTCTTTTGGACAGCAGACTTTAGGTCAGTGAGATCAATGGTTCTTGAGCTCAGCGAGTCTCCCAGCACGCATGTCACTGCAACCGCGTTGACAATCAGAAAAAGTACAAGTACAGCTGCAAGTATGCACTTTATGGATGGCCTGCATGCACATGGAGTTTGTCTCGTGCACGTGGCACCTTCAAGCGGCACCCGATGGTCCGTCTGGATAGTGGAATACCGCGGCTCATGATCATTAGGCCTATCGTCGTGTGCATTAACACTGGCAAATTTGTGTTTCATATTTGAACATGGACAACTTTGTGTCCCTGGTTTGAATATTGTCATAGCCCATTCACAGTAGTTATAACTGCTATCATGTTGTCCAGTTATAGATTAATACTATATAGTAGTAGTTTGACAATAACGAAAACCACAACGAGGCAGGTAAACTTCCTTATTCAAATATTATACACTAGGCTATGTCACTGTATGGGTTACCATTAAATTACAATTATAAATCAACTGTCCAATATATCTTCTGACAACCAGGAAGCTCCTTCGTTGTTTTTTTGATAGCCTTGAATATGTGCAGTAGTTACTCTGTAGTTGGCTATGTCATGCCGTGCGGTTGGTATCCTGGTAGAGTTGATAAAATCTAATCCGCGGAGAAAACAATGTGAATGTGCTTTGTACCGTGAATGTCCCATTGACGTCCATTTCAGAAAAAAAGATATATCCGTGTAAGATCAGAGAGATCCCACTTTGAAGACGTTGGACTATGATGCCAAGTATAATAAGCTGATATCGTCAATGCATCCGGGTTACGTAGAATTGGCGGAACCCCGGATATATCATTGTCTAACAGCGGGTCTATGACAGATAGGTCGACATCCAGGACGCAATAAACATAATAGTGTGTATCATTCATTCCGCATGATCGACAACATTTATATTTATTGCCTGTTGACCATACTATCATGATAAAAATAATTATATTTTACCACCATGTATGAATATAGAAAATAAGGAATTATTATGATGAAGACTCGTCTTCAGACTCGAGTTCACTAATATCATGAATAGAGGTACTATACTATACATCTAGACTGAATGGTAACTTAAAATAAATGTGGTGTAATGTGCTAATCGAAATCCCTAAAATATATTTAAGAATGTATATGTCACAATTTAGATGTAGTAAGTTTATGTTAAATATTGAAATGGGTCGTTATAATATATTATTCCATGTAAGGAAAGATGCTGTCAACATTGTAGTATAATGTATATCATTCTTATTGTTGTGTAGAACATGAGTTTCATTTTATTTAGAGATAAGCTATGAAATTAGAAGTAAATATGTTAGCAAATATACATGATTTTCGTTTAAATTCATCTTGATTATGTCAAGTACAGATATTGAATTCTTATAACGTCTGCTTATATTATTTGTATATGATGTTAACAGAAGAGAAACATATTATATATATAGGCCTATGCTGTATAAATACAAATGCGCACTCGCAAAACTAACTACGTATGTAATGTATTTTGGGGTAATATTTTACCAGACTGAATAAACGTGTAATATACAGTTTCCATGAGTTATCCAGTTTGCTGAGAATATGCTGATATCCAGAAACCCTATAATAGGCCCTACAGTATATTCCCCTCAGGATTCCGAGAAGCCAATTGAATAACCCATACAACATCCGCTATCTCCCGTACCGTGATGTCACGTGATCTGTAGAGAGGTATTTCAGAGCTGTTCACGCTAGTAGCCATCCTAGGGAAATGCAAATAACAGTGGTTCGTGAACATTATCTAGAGAGAACAACAACTCAAAGTTCAGGCTAAAATTGATAGCAATGAGATTTCCCATATCTAACAATTCTAAAGAAATTAAAATTGCATTGGTTTGACCACATGTTCTGGTGCGATAAAGAATTCAGTCCAGGATAAACTTCATAAAGATTGGATCTATCCATTATCTGACGCATATTTTAGGCCTATTAGACTATATTAGCCAATTTCTCTGGCGTGCCATATAATACGCTCTTTTGATTTTGGTCAATATAATGCCAAGTCTGTCTAATTATATGATAGCTTTTAGACGAGATAATTGACCTTAAAAGTGACTATTTACACCAAACATAGGCTACAAATAATCTCTGCTAGATTATCCACAGTAGTCTCTGAGGGCTAAAAGTAAACTCATTAAACAATCTTTTGATTGGTATTATGTTTATATGAAAATTAATGAACTACTGAACTGTAATTCTTCTAAAAAAATCTAGACTTACTTAACTGATCTAGGGGAATATTTTGAGTATTTGAGTGGTATATGTCTTATTCTCCTTACTTGTATATCATACATGCCGACAGACAGACAGAGTTCTGTATGAATGTAGTTGCGGTCTTCTTTTTGTTTTCATGTAATACTCTGGCATTTCTGATAACCAGACATGAATGCAGTTTCCCGTAATCGAAACCCCGACCATTATAGTTGTTATTATGCCCACTTAACGTCTGTCCTTTCACTCTGCTATATCCGGTTGTACGTGATTACCAGTTATTTAAAATAGTAGTAGTAGTAATAGTAATAGTAGTCGTAGTAGTAGTAATATTAGTCGTAGTAGTAGTAATAGTAGTCGTAGTAGTAGTAATAGTAGTCGTAGTAGTAGTAGTAATAATAATAGTAGTAATAATAGTAGTATATGTAGTAATATATGTAGTAGTAGTATATGACTAGTTGAACTATGGTCTAGTAGGCCTAACTTCTTGGTAAAATATACAGTTGTACCAAATCCTCTTCTTTACTGTGAAGTTACCTTCTTGCAATAATTCTTTACTATAATATATTGGGCTGACAGTAACTTCTCAGAAGAACATAATGACAAACAATAACGGTATAGTCATGATATATTTAATATTGGTTAAAATTGTTTCAAGGCAGTAAAACAGATCACATAAGTTTGAGGTCACATGCTCTGGGGTGGTGTTGGGTGGAGTGGTATGGGGTGGTGTATAGTGGTGTGGGGTGTAGTGGGAGAGAAATATGTATGTTGTCATGGGCGACTGAACAGAAACTCTCCCAGGCGGACTCAAAATATTGACTGGACATTAATATTGCATGTCAAATGTAAGCATTAGGTATGGATTACATTGGAATAATGAGGTCTACAATACTCGGATACTGGTAGTTAGTATTTACTATTTTACCCTGTATTGCAGTACTTCTCCAAGGTAATCTGTAAGTATTATATTAACATTTAGAGGCTTATAATGAATTATTTATTGTTTTACATCACAGCAGGAATCTTTCACCCATACATGACCAAAGAAGTTTAGAGGGGAATATTTAGATCAGTTAGATGATTTTTCCACATTTGGAATATTATCCTTTCAGTTTCCCCGACTATGTGGTCACACAATCAATGCAAACCATTGTGGTTGTCATGATTGTGATCATGATCAGCAAGTAGCCTGTAAGCATGTGAATGTTGGATCAAACCACACAATCAATTGAGAAGTACAACTAATAATTGGACAACCAATTGAGAAGTACAACTAATAATTGGACAACCAATTGAGAAGTACAAATAATAATTGGACAACCAATTGAGAACTACAAATTATAATTGGACAACCAATTGAGAACTACAAATTATAATTGGACAACCAATTGAGAAGTACAACTAATAATTGGACAACCAATTGAGAATTACAAATTATAATTGGCCAACCAATTGAGAACTACAAATAATAGTTGGACAATCAATCGACCAGGACTGTTACAAATCAGACAACCAATCAATATCAGACAAGCAATTGATAAGTACAAGATATAGTAGTTTACCATATACTTATTCTGACTACAGGTATGTACAAAGTGGCTGTGAGTACAATATGGATATAATAATTGAATATTCCATGTATACCATACCATGTACACTGTAAACACCAAGTTGGGGGAAATGAAATCTATCTATCCCACAAAGTGTTTTCTATTACTGCCACAGAACAGCTACAAGTACCTTTAATGCAATCAAACATGTTGAAATAAATCACATTTATAATCATCCATGTCAATTGATATTATGTAAACCATTGTTTTTGCCGTGACTTTACACCTAAATGAAAAATACAATGTATGTTATTCTTGAAATAACCAAAAGGTTTTAAATAAGAATTTTAATTATGAGTGAGCGTGTTGGTTGATTATATAATGCACTGTGAAATTATCATTCCAGTCATTACAATTATTCAGATAGATAATATCTTAATATCTTGATAAATGTGAGTGAATTTTCGCTCTGCATGCGTAAACTAAGTTAAACATTTAAATTTGTTAGAAGCATTTGTTAGACTTTTGAATATGGGAAGATGACTAAATCAATACAGATGAGAAATTTCCAAGGATGAGAATTTTTCTTACGGCAGAGTTTTATTGTGGGAGAATCTGTACGCTGTGTATATATACGGTAGTTTGGAAAGATAGTCATCAACTACCGGTACTGTTCTTAAAACAATATTATATACAAATTAAACATAACAATCAATGCATGTTAATGAACATGGATGCCATAAAAATATATCTGTACAATTGGTATTAGTTTTTACACAACCGTATCTTCTCAGCATAATAATAATCAGTTAAAACACTATCTAAAAAATATTATTCGCAAAGTATATCAGATTAAAAATACAACTATTTCTAATAAAATGAATGCCAGAAGAACTATTTGTGGAATTTGTGGAGTAAAATCATTGACAATTTGCAAGATTCAAAGTTGTAATTTGTTATAACAGCTCTGGAATGTAGAATAAATGATTGGAACGAATACCAAAAAACACACCACTTTTTAAGTCTTGGAATGCTTATGGAAAAAAATATTAAATGATAAAATTAATTTCTTGAAGTAAAACTAAATTATGCCAATGATAAAAAAAACCCATAAACTTTGCTAATATTAGCATTCAGATTTCAATCAACTGATTCAACTGTCAGAGCTAGAAAAACAGACAGAGATATTGTGACTTTTGTTTCATGTTTCACTGTATTCACAGCACCTCCTAAAAATGTAATTCTAGAATCATTGTCGTGAGGAATGTTTGGACATGAGAAAGAAAATATGTGGTTGTCGCTTGATATACATAAACATCATTAGCAATGACACTGGTTATGCAACTTACTTGTAATATAATCAACATACTAAATTTGTCATTCTACACAAAATAAGCCATTTCTAATAAGAATATAATCCCTACAATTCTAGTGTTGTAATGCCTTTATTCAATGCCATATAATTAGATCTATACATGAATGTACTTGCTACAGCTGTACATAGGGGAAATAATTTTGTACTAATTAGGAACTACTATAATCTTGTAATAATGTGTGTATATATATATATACAGTTAAGCGTATGAGAGATATAGTACAGATGAACATTTATATACATGTATTCTAACTATCATTAATATCAAGCACTCTAGACAGATAATTTAGAATTATTTCTTGTCTTCCGAATATTTGATCTTAATCACACCAATGAAAATGACATCTTAAGTGATGAACAATAGATTCACAATTGTGACAGTATACTACAATGTGACAGTGGTTTATAGCTATGAATGTTGTCTTCGTGAATGTCGGATGTGCACAATAATAACTGACAGTGAGCACATAGCAAACACAAGTGAGCCCTCTAAACGGTGAACAATGTATCAGTTAGTACTCTAGGAGACCAACACCAGTCAGCAATATATAGGGAACACTTGTGAATACTATAGATAGAACTGTACGGAGTGCGCTATAGAGTGAGCACTCCATAGAACTGTAGGGAGTGCACTATAGAGTGAGCACTCTATAGCACTCCATAGAACTGTGGGGAGTGCGCTATAGAGGAACAACACAAGTGAGCACTCTATAGTACTCCATAGAACTGTACAGAGTGCGCTATAGAGTGAGCACTCCATAGAACTGTAGGGAGTGTGCTATAGAGTGAGCACTCTATAGCACTCCATAGAACTGTAGGGCATGCGCTGTAAGAGGAACAACACAAGTGAGCACTATAGTACCAACACCAGTGAACAATCTACAGAACAGTAGGGAGTGCACTATAGAGACAATAGGATACAGAGAAATAAAATGTGAATTCCACACAAGTCGTCTCCCTTTACTATGAGACAGATTACTGAATGTAAAAGGCAACAGTAAAAGAATGTTTAAGAGTTCGTCAATGTGAACCGTGTCGCAGACAGATGAAATACTGTACAATACAATTACAATGTACATTACAGTGTTTATCATACATAATATTACAGCTGGGATATATACAGTATGTATACATATGTGCATGTGTGAATAATATTTACAGTGAAAAGTAATAATTAAGTTTGTTGATGTTTCGACGTATGGTAGTAACACTTTTGAACATGATAATCTTCCAAACAAACAGCCTTCAAACAGTCAAGATATTCTTCCATGTCTTTCCAATTCCAACCTAATAACTTTATCAGGTAGTCGATACCACATGGATTATGAGCGTTACCTTAATAAACACCCAACAATGCAACAGCAAGAAATGGTTGCACTGATATAAATTTAGCTGTGATATTCGTTTATTCTTGCTGCAAACGTATGCACTAAATAAGATGCATCAAGAAAAATTGGTTTGCCCATAGGTCAGCAACCTATCCTGTAACATAGCAACATGGCATGTTACCATAGCAACCTGGCACATAATTCTAGGAACCTGACATGTATCCTAACAACATATCCTGTAACATAGCAACATGGCATGTTACCATAGCAACCGGGCACATAACTCTAGGAACCTGGGGGCATATTCTCGAAACGTTCTTACGATCTTCTGAGCATTTGTGACATTTTCATGGCCCTACCATATGTCATATATATATATGAATCTTTCTGATTGTCATACGATCGTAAGAACGTTTTGAGAATAGACCCCCTGAAACAGAACTCTGGAGCAAACTGGCATTTTCCTAGCAAGCCTGAAATGTTTTGCCCGTAGAACTCCCGGTACTAGCTGACTTGCAGCTTCTGGAAGTTCTTGACCATATCGAGCACCTTGGACGAGCGGTTGGAAGCAGTATCCCGGCAGACGTCGCCTACTGGGGCCGTGGTTGGCTGGCTAACCTAAACAAGGTGAAAATTGGAACACTTTACAATCTCATCTCTCCCATTATGCTAGCTAAATCACACATACATCTTGCTGATAAAAAAAAAAAGTGAAATTGGAAAACTTTACAATGTCATCTCATCATTACATCGTTAACACTCTCCCTGCTGAATTAGGCATTATGGCATACTAGTATCTGGTTGTCTTAAGCATAGAGAGGGTTAATTAAGAGCAAATGCCTTGAAAACATAATTTGAGGGGTTAGAGCAATAGTGTGAAAATGAGTTTTAGGCATAATGAGCATCACCCATGTGCAAACCCTTGACAAAAAAAAAATATATCAATCAGATACATACTTTTTGAACATATTAAATAAAGCAAAAGTGAATTTTTCTATTTTTAAGTTGCTTCCCAAACTTTCAAATGCGATTTCGGGAGACATGTTCACATAGTCATTTAGTTGGCTGTTCATGAATCCCGGAAGTTTTCAAATAAATATTGTTTAAAAATAAAAATAATAAAAATGCGATTTACTCAGTATAGGGTGAAATGGAGATAACGTGTTCTGGCTCTTAAGCAGCCACATATCGGCCAGACAATCCTAGGTAGAAATATGGCAACCTACTACAGTACAAATTTATGCTCGCAAACTCAATTCCTGCATAAAGACTATCAACCCTCTCTATGTTGGACCAGTGTCTGTGCCTAATAAATAATATTAATAACAACAATAACATTTATAGAACACAAACTCCATATCTATGGTGTGCTCATAATCCAGTAGGGATTCGGGGAAATCTGGATGTTTTATAAATAAATATTGTTTTTAAAATAATTATAAAAATATAAATCAAGCAGGGAGAGAACTATCGGTAGTTAATATAATATTGGAATATAAACATACCTTTCTCATTTGTACATCTAGTTTTGGTTTTTCTATTATCTCTATTTTAATGTTAGATGCTTTGCTCCTCTGGACGGGGACCGGGTCTTTGGTCTTCTCGCTGGAGGGCATTCCAGATTGCACAGCACCCTTGACGGCGGACGACGTCGTCGTGGCAACGCTCCTGCCATACGAGTTAATGCTGCCAGTTTTGGCTGGAGGCACGGAACTAGAACTGAACGTCTTCGTGGACTGTCCCTGTCCGGACAACTTGTCGGCTCCCTCGCTCGGCATGTCCTTAACTGTCTCTTTGACTCCGGAGCCATACTGTTTAGCACTGTCCGCCTTAGTGGAAGAAGTGGACGTAAAAGGCTTGTTGGTACTGATTGTCGACTGAGAAGAACTCGAAGGCTTAGCCGTGGAATTGAAGTGAACGGAGGCCCCCGTTTTGGTAGCGGTGGAATGCGGGGCTGGAGCTACAGCAACATTCACAGTCCTTGTCGGGCTGACTTTAACACTACCATACCTCTGAGGTCCGCGGCTCTCGGGCTTGACCTCTGACTTGGAGGTGATCTTCACACTGGAGGTCCGAACTGAAAACGCTTCCGCCTTCTTCACTTCGGTCTTAGTGTCCGATGCCGAGGAAGAAGTGAAGGACTTGCTCATTCCGTCGCTAACTGAAGACTTGGTGTCCTTGGTCTCCACGCTCAACACCTCCTTCTTCGATTCCGCTGGCTTAGTATCCTTGATCTCCACATTTTCCGCAGCTCTCTTTTTCCGCAACTCTCTTCTCCATTCCGGCTCGGAACCCGCTGGTTTGGTTTCGCATTTTGAAGCCGACGTCGACCCGTATCCCATTGGCCTTGATGCTGAAACCGTGGATGCTGGGGTTACATTGGGAGAGTGGTCTTCCCTTTGAGATTTTGCTCTTTGAATCTTGCTTGAATATTCGTCTGGGAGGACGGGCTGCTCCGGCAGTGTCTTACTCCGGCTTTCCCGCTTCTTCTTGTACTCCTCGCCGCGGGGTGAAGGACCGATACTTCCTTGCCTCGTTGGCGCCATGTCTTTCTGGAAGCTTTCGGATTTCGCTGAACTAGATTCTACTTTGTGATGCTCCACATCTGAGCCAGCTGAGAGTTGTTTGGTCACCGGCTGCTTGGTATTACCCCCACTGGCGGCCATTATGACTGTTCTTGACACAGCTTTGTTGTCTCCACTAGGTCTCTGCACATTCACACTGGGTTTCACGTCCTCTGGAATCTTTGCAGTAGGTTTAGGAACCGTCGGTATTTCCTCTTTTCTGGAAGTTTTAATGTCTCCGCTGGATCTGTCAGCACTGAGTTTGGTCACGTCCTTTGACACTGGACTTTTAGCATCACTAGATGTCCCTGACACTAACTTAGCCTCACCTTTCTTCTCATCCTTTCTCACAGGAAATGACATCACCTCCACATCAGACTTCCCAGAGCTCTTGTTCAGAATGTCCTTCGGCAGATCTTCAGCTTCAACCTTCTGCGACCTGCGCTTCAATTTGCTAAAAGCGTTGGATAACTCGGAAGCTCTTCCGCTCTGGGGTTCTGTCTTGTCTTTGATAGATGATGACCTATTCCTCAAAAGAACCTGATCGGTACCATGAGACGTGGGCTTAGGCCCTGGACCGGGAGCCTGGTCTCTCGCAACATCCGCCCTGACCGCACCAGGCTTGGGAGTGACTTCAATAGCAGGCTTTGGCGTTTCAGAAGACGACTTAGCCTTGACCGCCTCAACCCCGGCCGTGTCAGTCACAGACTTAGGTGCTGCTGTACTGGACTTGGTAGGAGTGTCACTGTAGGTATTGCCTGAGGGGTCACTCGGAATCGAGGTCAACATCACTTTGGGCCTCTCTGTGGATTCCTGCTTGATGGTCGTCACAGTGAGAACGCTGTTGTCGACGTCATTATCCAACGATGGACGACCTTCACCTTGAACTTTTGTAGGTGATTCTTCATTCAACCGTGGCATATTACCCAATCCGACCACGCTCTGAAAGACACACAAGGCTAAGTACTGCATCTTAGAAAATGCAGAACATTTATGCTAATAATGTAAAATTATTTTAAAGACAAAAATTAACAAATGATATTCCTATATTGATGTCCGACAGAAATATATGCATTTAACAGCACATTGACCGATTAAAAAGTTGTGTAATGAAATAATAAAAGTGATGTAGCAATAAATTCAAGATTTTAGCAAAACATCAACAAGGGAGATAACTCTGTATACCCTAGCCATAACTTGCCCCATACTGCCAGTGTGTTAGACACAGATAGTAGGTTTTGTTATACTTTATGGATTCTACTAAATGTTCTTGTGCTACCACCATTTGCAGTTAAATTCACTGTTGTTTTTATTCACTGAAGAACGGAAATGACTACCAACTCTATTATAGTCTATGCATAGAAATAACATGCACATTCTCCGAATACATACGTTCCTCTTCTTGGGCTGATTTTTCCGATTGGGTTTTATGGAACGCTTGTGTCTGGCCATATCACTGCTGAGTGCAGGTCCACTCTTCACAGACTCAAAGTCCATTTTTTCAATTACCTCCCCTGAAAGTATCAATTTTTTTGAAAGTCAAATATATATACTAGTATTGCATTATTAACCCTAGATATTAGGCAAAAGTGCTGATCTATGGCATCTGCAGTTGCTTTCAGCATGGAGAGAGTTACTTATCAAAGTGCCATTGTATTTTTTCTCTTCTCACTCTCTCTCTCTTTCTCATACACTCTTTCTCTCTTCTCTCTCTTTTTCTCTCTCTCTCCAAGGGATGAACTGGTATATAAATAGTCTGAATATAGGTTAGGTGTCATGCATGTGCTACTTCATATTTCTCTCCGCCCGCTCTCTCTCTCTCTCTCTCTCTCTCTCTCTCTCTCTCTCTCTCTCTCTCTCTCTCTCTCTCTCTCTCTCTCTC
>JAVCKZ010095673.1:0-11367 GCA_034780755.1 Lepetodrilus elevatus | reverse complement strand
AAGTTCTTGTATTCACCCCTTAGGCTGAAGCACTTTGCTATTTAGAGGCACAATTTTGAGCCTCGGCCCACGGCCTATAGGTCTATGAATACCGCTAAAGGTTCAAGTTTCTTTACACAAAACACTTAATAGTATGTACAGTAGTTTTGGCTAACCAGATTCTCAAGTAGTTCAGCGATACAAGTGTATCATACAGTTAAGCTTCTCTTTTAGAGGGTCCATATAATTTGATTTACAACGTGTCTGGTTCCCGTTCCTCGGAACAATCGTAGCGCTACGGGAATCGTAACTCATTAGCAACTCCATGTTAACATACAGGAGTTACGACTACGACTACGACATAGCGCTACGACTGTTCTGTGGAACGGTTTCCTGAGTAACGGACCAATGGTAGCACACAATGTAAAACACAATAGTTACCATGTCTGATAGGTAACGTTACCCTTAGTGTATGCCGTTTTGTAAAACATAATGATTATGCCTACTATGTTATATAGATAACGTTACCTTAGAATTACGCCGTTTTGTATAACTAATAAATAAACATATTATATAAACATAATAAATAAACATAATAAATAAATAAACATAATAAATAAACTCATAAATAAACATAATAAATACAAATAAAATAAATAATAAACATACCGGTTTTATTTAGTCCTCGTCAAAGAATCTTCAGGGCAATCTTTTCGATTTCTATTGATATTTTTTCTATTTCAATTTTTCAAAAAATGTAAAAATTCATTAAAAATCGAAAAGAAAATGCCACGAAACGTCTTGGACAAGGGCTAGGGCTTACTATGCCTGACAAATAGCGTTACAATAGAGTTACGCCATTGCGTACAGGAGTGCACTCACAGTTAGTATACAAAGGTTATGAGTGTATTGACTTCTTATATGCTTACCTGTTTGTATTGTGTACATGGAAGTGCATGGTAGGTTGACTGATTTTTAAATGAACCCAACACGTACTTAGAGGACGCTGATGACATGGCATTCGACGCTCAAAGAAAACCTGTAAATATTATGATAGTTTTCTTAAACTTCAGTGTACACACACCTGTATGTCAGTGCGCACACGTATTGACAGTAGTCACACGTACGTACGTATGCGCATACGTATTACACGGCAAGTTCGGTTCAGTGAGAATCCTGACTAGAAAATAGTTGTTTGTAACCTAGAACTGCAGCTATCATTTATCATAGAAATGCAATCACAGTTACTGTGTTACGGAGTGTACCTAAACATCTGTGCTTGTTTGTTTGTATGTGTTGGCGGTGTACGTTCGTACGCATGCGCGAATGGTGTCAGAGTTAATAGGTACGGTACACATCCATTTACCAGTCTCTGAAAACACAGGATTGATTTGGACGATAGCCATTACGTCAGACCAGGACGTTGCACATTTACCCGCATTCGGGTGCAGAAAGAATTCGGAAGTGCACTAAGCGACTGGGAAGTTATGATATTATACATTTAGTATTAACAAGTCTCAGTGCCCAATGTGTTTGGTCCTATCCAACGGAGAATATTTTATAGGGTAGAAAGTTTGAAAGAACTGTATGGTGTTATACATTTACAGAGTTAACTGATGAAGCGCATGCCATTATATCATACAGACTTTTTGTTAATGCACCAATGGAACGCACTGGGGATTGTATTTGGTACTAGTATTAAGCCGTAAATTAATGGAAAACAAATATGAACTTACTTATGGTATGTAGATAATCAATTAACACCATTTTGCGATGTAAAGGGCTAATTACATTATCTCCCCATTCCACCGAAAACGTTACCAGATGATAAATCACGTATGCGTTGCATGTCAATGCTAGCACATGCACTACTATATAATAGCGGGTGGTAGCGCAGTGGTATAACGTTGGACTTCGCAACCTAAGGTTCCAGGTTCAAACCCCGGCATCAATGTTCGCGAAAGTTACCTTTCTGACGCGATATTGATAGGATGCACACTGACTGTAGAGTGGCAATGCAGTTATCATCCTTGGTCTTGTCAGTACCAGCCGGTGATCGCAGGCTTACTGCAACATTCAGCGCTATGGATATTGTGGGTTTCTATTCCTCCTGCCATAACATTGGCAAGTCGTGATATTAGTGAAATAATATAGAAAGTGACTTTAAACCCCAATTAAAAAAGCACACTAATTATTGTCATAAAGTTACATACATCTCCCAGACTTCTCTAATTCCAATCATATGACATTTCTATATCCGTATTTAGAATATTCTGAGATCTATATGTCAACGTCCTCCTTGTTATTGCACGTAGCCTTATCCTGCCAGGGTTACATCATTACAGCAACTAATCCAGACTGGTCGCATAATACAGATGCGTTATGAATGACATTAGCGCGCTATTACACGACAGACACCGGTAGTAGTACAAGGCGCGCGATGCTATCATATACCATGTTACCAAGCCCGTATTTGTTGATGATAAGCAAGAGAAGGTCCTACATAATGAGTACGAAAACAATAAACAACATGAATCGGTCATATCATGAATGACCCTGGCCGTGCGCAACTCTAGTCATGTATCGGTGTTTATGTATATATAATTAAGGTTTAGCTCAATTGGTATGGACGGTGTTGTTCAACAATATATTATGCTATTATGTCATTCATTCACAACAAGATAAGATAAATACTATTGATATATATTTAATTGTTGACGGTCTGAAAGATAGAGAGAGAGAGAGAGAGAGATAGAGATAGAGAGAGAGAGAGAGAGAGAGAGCAAACGAGCGAGGGGATAAGGAGATATAGATATATAGGGAGGGAGAGAGAGATGGGGAAGAGTCAGAACGAGATGGAGAGAGAGAGAGAGAGAGAGAGAGAGAGAGAGAGAGAGAGAGAAAGAAATACATGTATGTAGATGTATATAATAATAAACTGAGGAGCAAAAGAAACTAAGCATTGGTAACATCTAATTTTCTGTAGTAACAGACGATACTGCTAATTAAACTAGAAAATAATTGCCCAAACATACCCATCATGTACCAATCAAGAATGGCGCGTGCAATCTGTCAGTTTTATTTCTTTACGAAATTAATGGAAAACAAGTAATTTTGTAAATATTCAGGATGCTTATGATCTGGATTCATAAAGCGCGAATCAATCAATAGATAGGTATCACATTTACAAGAGGAACATAAGCAATGTGTCCAGATTAGCACACAACCAACATGGAAGCACGATCAGAATGTCAAATATGGAAGCTACACAGGCACATATCGCAATAACCTTCGTCTGCGATCGAATTACGATAGCCAATCGTTTACGTAGATTCAGCCCAACAGGACACACAAGGGACAGGGCTAGGAGCAACAGACCACGTGTTACGACTACTCAGGAGGACCGCTATTTACGAATATGCACCTACGCAATCGTGTCCTCCTGGTTTTCATAATCTGCTCCCACCGCATTAGGTCACCTTTTCAGACGTGTCACCGTGTCATGAAGAGCCCGTATTTATGGAATTTGGGCCTACATATCATTCCAGGGAATAACCTTGACCGCCGACATCGTCAGCCAAGACGCAAATGGTTAGGACGTTACGTCGGTGGCAGCTGTGTCCTGCCAGCTCTCCGGACATGTCACCCATAGAGCATCTCTGGGACCATATGGGCAGACAACTCAGACAAATACCTCAGCGTCCTAACACAGTATAGGAGCTTGAGCAAGTTTTGCAAAAAGCTTGTAACTCAAATCCCCGCTGACGTTCTCAGGAGACTAACGTCTTCTATGAGACGCCGGATAGTTCCCTGTAGTGATGACCCAGGAGGATACACGAGATATTAAAAACATTGTTTTGTTCATTTGTGTGATAGGACTGAAATTTAATCAAAAACATACCATGATGGTCCATTTCATGTGAAAAACGACCTTTTGACCATACCTATCTTTATCCGAATGTAATTTAGTCAGATCCTGGATTAATCGTACACAATATTGTTATGTTGGTCCATAAATGCATTATTCGTTAAATACACTTTGAATAACTGAAATCAGTGGTCTAGTTTTTACTTTACGGCCAGATAAATGCGATGCTTAGTTTCTTTTGCTCATCAGTATATATAATCAGCTGCTAGTAAAGGTAAATTCACAGATGGCATAGACAACGCTCTATAAACCATGCATACCTAGTGTAGTACGCGTGTATCTAACAGATCTGGTTAATATTGACAGCTGTATCATATACTATATCGTAAACAAATACATTTAAAGGTGAGTTACCCGACGTATTTCGGTACGGCCGTACAACTCATTATATGCACGAATATATTTTTAAAATCAATTTTATTTGCATGGTATATATATTCACAAAGCCAAAGCAAATTTCAGGACAAACATATATTTTTATATAAACAAAAATAACGTTTGTGTTCTGGAAGGTATTGCTTATTTCGTACATAAGTATGTGTATGATACTTGCACACCGTGAGTTGTCTGTCGTCTCTGGACAATGTATAATTTATTTAAACAACACTATCCACGAATGTTCAGATTCTGTCTTGAATATAATTTGTTTCTCTCTTGATCATGAATATAATATATTTTTATTTTTCCCCTTCAAGAAAAGTTATTATATTTATTTTTTTATAGTTCGCAATTTCAATTATACGACATGACATTGTAAGTGCAATATTCTCAGCTTAACACCTTTCTTTTAAATATCTTGAAAGGGAAAAGAGCATTTCATCTTTAAACTATTTAAAGGCATACAATCACGATTTTAGATATTTTAAAGTCACACACGTATTTTTACTTGACAATATACAAATAAAATGTACATACTTTCAGGTACGTTAACCATGGGATGTCAAAAACCGTGAGTGTACGTATGCCTTTAAAGATGCACTGATTATTGGAGTAGGCTACATGCATATTGAATTGAGCAAGAAGCTATATTTTCCTCATGTCCTGCTGCTTTTCAATATGTTCATGCTTGTATATCCATTTATAGTATTAAAAAGACTAAAAAAAATAATAAATGAAATATGCCAATAAACGTTGAGTGTATGCCTTTAAAGTATAACACATAATACTGTATACACATTTATGTATGTATACATACGAACTCCAGATTCTGTACATAACATTGATTATGACAGTGTGGCTAAAGCTACACATCTATATGTACTATATATACACAACACGTCGAAAAATAGCCGTACAGATAGTTAACAATGTGATCAATATCATCTTCATCAAAGTGAGAAATTTGATATGATAGCCGTAGCTAAAATAGGATTCTCTGACATAAAAATAGTATCGTCTATCGATTTTTCGCGGCCTGCGGGGGTCATAGAGAGTCATCTATGTGAGTCGCTCATAATGGGCTATGACTAATAATACTGGTGAGAGGCCCAGCTAGGGGCTAATAGTACCACCAACGTCTCTTAGTGGGACATTTAATCGAAAATACCTTTTTATTTTCTATTTTCTTCCAAGGTTTCACGCAGCGGATGAGCTGGATATTAGCGAAGATGAGGAGAGCTCGTAAACAACTTAAATACGAGATGTGATCTTATAAAGAGCTCTACATTATATCATATAATTTCATTACTTCTTCTTCTTCTACTACTACTACTACTACTACTACTACTACTACTACTACTACTACTACTACTACTACTACTACTACTACTACTACTCCTACTACTACTAATACTACTACTACTACTACTACTACTACTACTACTACTACTAATAATAATAATAGAAATAACGGTAGTACTAAATGACAAAATGTAGAACTAATAGTTTCCCTATACCATTAGCATTAGTACTACTACTACTACTACTACTACTACTACTACTACTACTACTACTACTACTACTAATAATAATAGAAATAACGGTAGTACTAAATGACAAAATGTAGAACTAATAGTTTCCCTACCATTAGCATTAGTACTACTACTACTACTAGTTGTAGTAGTAGTGGTAGAATTATTAGAAAAATAGTGGTCGTATTCACAATCGTATTCATACTTGTATTCATTGTCGTATTCATAGTCGTATTCACAAGTATTCATGGTCGTATTCGTACGCACATTCATATAGGTGTATACATAGTCGTATTCATAGTCGTATACATTACATAGTCGTATTCATAGTCGTAGTCGTTCTCTATGATTGCTCACTTCCTACAGACTCCCCTTGCTGTACACACATGCCTATATACTGCAGTCCATGTATAGTACTGGGCGCTGTGGTCTCACGCATATCGCTTGTTCTCCTCACAGATAATTGTAGTGACGACTGAATACTACGGACTACGGAATACCTCGTGGTATTCCCACAAACAGGCCGGACTGCGAGGCACCAACAAGAAGGTAGTCGGTGCGAGGAACCCCTCAATATCCCCCATTTTCTGGGTCGCACGTACTCGGGCCCCACACCTGCCCGCCATTAATAACTGCCAGTCGCGTCACCGTATCAAAAACTATTCGCTTTTTTCCCCCCTAACCATCTCTCTCTCTCTCTCCTCCTTCGACTGAGGAATCATTGTGCTGTGCCGAGTTCTCACATCTGGTCCAAAATAAACTTTATTGACCCATTTGTTTGTTGGCCGACGTAGGAAATGTATCAGAGAGAGAATGATATATCAATTCCTCATTGGCAATGACAACGGTTTACGTCACGCCATTTGGAACGCAATGTGGTAGCCGCGCTCTTGACTCGGTGCGGCAACGGTGCCGTGAAACTGGTGGAGCTGCGTATAACGTCTATCAAGCCCTGGAGAGACGTTTTACTCTACCTTCAATCAAACCCCGGATTGGGTTCCATCGGAGGTAGTTCTCAAGTCCTATCGTTATCTTCCAGGCCCTCGCTAACCCCTCGGCTACCGTTTCTTATATCCTCCTGTATTTTCTTAATTCTTGGGTCACAGGAAAGGAGCGGGACCTGCAACAACAATTTTTGCCGTCATTTTTGACGGCGGAATGTCAGAATTGTCCCAGCCGGGGGTTTGAAGCGGCGGCGGCAGGCGACTAGAACCGCAAGAAATTAACGTGCTGGGTGACAGACGTGTGGATTCCGGAGAGCTAGCCAGACCTAAAGTAAACTTTCTCATATACACCACCCTCGAAGAAACGTAACTGAGACCCACGGGGGGAAATTGCCCAATTGACATATGTCAGCTCGAGAAAGCATATAACGTCAAAGTGGAATCTTTCTTCTAACGTAAACAGATGACGGCAACATTGACTGCTTGTCCTAACTCACAAACACACACCTTCCCGTGTGGAGACCCGGTGTCGTTCTTAATAACCCAATTAGATTCCCTCCATCGTTAATGAGCATTGGATCAAATCTGATAAACGTATGGCTGTTGATGCTTACGGAGGAACAGTAGGGAACGAGCGCTCTTGATTAAATTTACCAGCAACCTTTGTGCAGTTCTACGTCTTCCTCCACTCCCCTCATCCCCTCACCCCCTCCTCCTTCCACTACCCCCTCCCCCTCAGTCCAATCCCAACCCCCCGCGGGATATCAATTCCACCCCTCATACTTCTCGCCCCAAGCCAATGATCACCAAATAACGGTCTAGGTGAGACTGTTTAGACAAGCAATAAACAATTTAGTTTATAATTAAAACTCATCGGAATACATGTATGTTTTCACAGGGCCGTTCTTGCACAAGAGAGGAGTCGGTTCAACAATTATTTCAGACTTCCCTCTGAGGAGTTGACACATGTCTTCCCGACGGCCAGGTTTCTCCTACATCAAAAAGTCGTCCGTTGTAATGTTTATACACAACGCCGGCAAATTACTGTCTTGATATAATTAGCTGGCGCGTGTGTTTGCAGGGATGTAGTATGTGTATATTCACATACAGGTGCTCGCTGTCTGCTTACGGATTTCTTCTGCTGAAACCACTGTAAATACGAGACCTGTATACCGAGATTTATTTTCTGTGATCTGTTTGAAAATCCTTGGGTTAATTAATCAGTTCTCCAGTTGCATTTATACGCAATAAACTGTTGTAACCGTCTGATGATGCCGGAAATGGAACGACGAAACGTTGCGAGTTGTTAAAAAACTATGCTATAGACACTATTTATTATTTTTGATTTATTTACGTACGTAATGAAACCACTAGTAAAACTGATGTTGGATATGTTGATAAAACATTCTTACATACACGCATTTGTAAAAGTTTATTTTCTGAATGGTTGTCAATTCCAATTTAATATCGAAAACACACTAAATGGTGATAGATTATATTTTCAAGACACAATTTAAAAATATTATAATATACGATATAAGCATATTTTTAAAAAAATCAGAAAAAAATGACGACTGATAATAATCAAGCTAATATAACATCATTTGAATATACTGGTATAGTTACCAATACTGTTAATCATTGAACGTTGGTATTAATATTAATAGCAATGTTATTTTAAAAGGTGCCTTTATGATAAATGCAAATAGATTGGTAGTAAGTCGTTGAGAATCATTATTAAACACTGCTTCCTCAGAATGTAGGCCTGCAAAAAGACCACTAAAAGACCCGGGACCGTATTCTCGAATCTTCGTATAAGTCCTAAGAAGTTCGTAAGTACTAAGAATTTGCCTAACTGGGTTTATGCTAATGTTAATTTTTGAAGAGATTCTTTCTCTAAGAGGTTTCTAGAATACTGGCCCTGGGCCCATATTCTCGAAACTTCTTAGCTATAAGAACTTCTTGGTGAGAAAAGATCTGTTCAAAAATTAAAATGAGCAGAAACCCAGTTAGGCAAATTCTTAGTACTTACGAACTTCTTAGGACTTACGAAGTTTCGAGAATACGGGCCCGGGTCTCCATATTCTCGAAACTTCTTAAGATCTTCTTACCTTAAGAACATGAATATCTCATGCTATAGGTATCCTTAAGATAAAGTTAAGAACGTTCTTAGGCTAAGAAGATCGTAAGAACATTCTTATTAGGCTAAGAATATCGTAAGAGCGTTTCGAGAATAGGACCCCTTTCCCCAAGATTACGAAACTTTTCTGAATACCATTTTATGCTCAACACGTGCAATGCTCAAAAACGTGAGTATGGAATCGTACTCAGAAACGTTTCGTAATCTCGGGGCCTGGTATCGAGATTACGAAACCATTTGAGTACGAGGTAATGCTCAAGCCCAAAGTTTCCATGACGTTTAAACTTTGAGGTAAGCATGAACTCGTACTCAGAAAATCTTCGTAATCTTGGGGCCTCGTTATCGTATTTCGAAGCTCTCATAACCACCATGAAACCATAGAACTCTCGTAAGTACACGATCCCCATGTATTAGAGATGGATACGGGAGTCCTTATAAATGGTCTCGTAGTAGATATGAGAGCTTTGAGAAACGATATCCTGATTCCCCCACACAGAACCTCTTGCCATTCTGATCGGTCCTTCCATACGTAAATACTCTCCGAGCTGGATGCATTGTATTCTCAGAAATATTTGTCTTGTTTTCCCTCACTCCACTCGCCACTATTAGCCATCCGCTTGCTAGACACAACATTCCATTGAGGGAATATTCCACGGGGCTTGTTTATATCGAATAGCAGAGCGGACAAAAGATTCTGATCTGCTGTGTTTCGTTTCCCGTGCAATGCCGTGTACAGGTAATGCACGTTTGCTTGTTTTAGTCTGGAGTTACCGCCCCTGCGGCCTAATGGCAATTCGGGGGCCAAGCGTTGTAGGAACATGTTTATTTACACGATGTTAGAATTTAGCTTGGCCTTCAGCAAACAACAACAAGAACGGGAGAGGGCATACCAGACAGGAAACGCTACTGTGTCGGAGATATAGGGGGTTTGTGGTTGTAGTTTAGGTCCTTCGCTCGGCTGAGAGATATTACCATAAAGTGTTGCTGTTCTAGAACCTATGGTGTGGGTACGCTCTGATATTGGTACGACACTAGTATTATCGAAACGTCTTGGCTAAGAACTTCTTAGTGAGAAAAGGTCTCTTAAAATAATTAACATACCAGTAAGCAGAAAACCAGTTAGGCATATTCTAAGTACTTACGAAGTTCTTAGGACATATTACGAAGTATATCGAGAATACATTGAGAATTAAATTATCTTGCCTTCAGTGTAGACTACGCATTGTCTTAGAGGGTTGAAAATAAATAATAGTAAATTAATGTGCAATTGTATATCAATTAGATCTATAAATACTGATTGGTACTATTTGGTAATATTCTTTAAAGATATACTCATTTAAAATCTACTCATATACAAACAAACGCCACTGACAATGGAAGAACATAGACTATCAATAGTCTCGAAGGGTTAAAGTAAATAAATAGTATATAATTATTGGTATTATATTTATATGAAAAGATCCCCTGAAATTCTTTACCCTCTATTCTCCAGTATTCTAGACGTGATTATACGATCTAGGGTGATATTTTGAATATAATCAGTTGGGTGAGAACAAACGATATAGACTTGGAAGAACAGGATTATCGTCAACGAGGCGAAAAGCGCAAGAAAAAGAACTTTGCCAATTTGTTTGTATCCTATGATAACTGAGATCTATAATTTACAAATAAACTTATAAACTGAACCAAGATCACCCCCGTTAAGAAACACCAATCAACAGGAATTTCCAGTAAAGATCGAAATCCGATACCAGCAATTTATTGATAAACAAACTTGACAAGACTCTCTAACACCGATGATGGCAACTCCTTCACCACATCAATCAACACTCTATCTTGCCACACTTGACTCTCAGTCACAACAGTGACGTAAACTGGACTTGTCCGACGACGCACACGGTAGCTTTCACGACCTTTGCCGTCAACAGATGGCTGTATCTGGCGTTACAGACATGCGCAGATGACATATTGGACTAGGTCAGAGGTCAGATGTCTCGTCCCACTCGGCGGTCACTGGGAGTGGTTTGTGGGGGGTCAGGCACCATTCATCACTCCCCGTAGGGGGTCCGGACAGTGATTGTGCGCCCTGTAGATTTGAAGTGGATGCCAGTGTAGTGATTGTAATCAGGTATGAATATTAATGTACTGCTATAATTGTGCAGTCAGTATCAAGCATGGTGTGTATGCAGACATGCATGTATTGACGTTGTTGTTTCGATGATATTGATGAAATCACAATGGAATTGTCTCTCAGGCCATAATACGTGCATTACCACTACCATTACGACAACTACTATACATGCCATTGCTTCTTCTACTGCTGTATGGCTTCGTCATCATTGCTGCAGCAGCTTCTGCTTCTTCTTCTGCTGCTTCTTCCTCCTATTTTCCTCCCCTTCCTATTCTTCTTCTTCTTCTTCTTCTTCTTCTTCTTCTTCTTCTTCTTCTGCTGCTTCCTCCTCTTTC
>JAVCKZ010095662.1:1149-11368 GCA_034780755.1 Lepetodrilus elevatus | reverse complement strand
GCGGGCCATTGCTAAGCGGCCTGAAATGCTGGACTTCCCTCTCGAGGGTCGCTATCGTGAGTCCCAAATCTAGGGAATCACGCTCTCAGCCTCGCTCTCGGTACTGACCCTGTCACCTCGGACCAGCTTACCGTAAACCTTCTGAACAGATCCCCTGGGCTAAAAGCGAGTGTTTCACTTCCGGTTATGTCAATGGCAACGTTATTGTAAACCGTGTTCAGGACGAGAACATCAACGTGGCCGGAGAATATGGTGTACTGTGGATAATAATATATAGTTGCGTTTCACTTTATTTTGTGCTGATTTTACGGACGGATCCGGAAGGTGTGCCTACTGTCTTACCGAGGTTCATAAAATAGCAATATAAACAACTTATAACGTACACCATGCAATGGCATTGATCTTCTCACACGTTAAACAGCAGGAATGTATGACATCGATACCTACTACATGCATAATGTAATCGGTGACGTTACAAACGTGTGTATAGGAAAGGGTCGTCGACTGGACCCAACGCAGTCTTGTGATGCGGGAAGACTTCAACAAGACCGGCCGATGGATGGTGTCTTTCTCTATAGATGCCTATCGAAGTGATCAGTGGTAGGAATGAGCTAGAGGATCAGAAAATACGTATGCTGAACTGATGCTTGAATTGCAGCGTCTCCACCTTGATCTATACGAACATAAATACGACTGAGTAGTAGTAATACATTGTGTAATACAGCAACCAATATAATCTGCCAAAAAGAGTGGAGAGAGTGGAGATAGAGAGAGAGAGAGAGAGAGAGAGAGAGGGGGGGGGGAGCGAGTTTCCGTAGAAGTATGTTTTATAGTACACTGCATGTACACTGCCATTGCATGTATTCAAGTAGCAACCCTCTCATAATATTACCAACACAGTTCTGCACATTCTTTCACAGACATGTTTATAAGATCATACGCTAGCTCGCTTGCACATACATGCAGCTATCCACGCATGCTGGTAATCCATATATTGGTGAGCATAGTGGTGATCATGTTGGTGATCTTGGTAATCCTCCCTAGACACATTAACCTGAATAAGAGCAAGCGATCGACATCCAATGTCCTTCAGTGTCCAATCGATGTGGCCAGTGGCCAGAACTGACCATCGTCTTGTCATGACCATCACGGTATTTCAGTCGGTGTGCGGACAGCGATCTATACCACAGAACTGACCATCGTCTTGTCATGACCACCACGGTATTTCAGTCGGTGTGCGGACAGCGATCTATACCACAGAACAATTCCCTGTTGTATTAGGCTCTCCATGCTGGAGGCAACCTCATATGGCATAAACAATCGTACCTATGCCTAATCCAGCAGGGAGAGGGTTAATAATAGAGCATATCCATAACAGTTGGAAAGAAACAGTAATAATATATCAGTCATAGCGGCTACCAACAAATTAAAATTACATGGACATTTCAAATAAAGCCATACATCAATAAATTGTCATCAAATCGAACAACTCAAATAATGCCAAACTAAATTCACCCAAGTAGCCTAGTAGCTTACACACAACAAATTACTCCAACGTAGATTAGCCTACATCAAATAAAATATAGCACTCCTATTATCTTTCTTCAATTACACAACTCAAATAATGTCACATCTTGTACTAAGCCAAATATTCCTATTAAGAATATTCCCCTAGGGCAAGTTTAACATGTCTAGATGTCTGGAGACCATGACATTGATACGTGTAAAATGTTATTGATGTAAATCAGTTGAAACAACACATTAACTAAGACAAACGATTCTATTCTGACTTTCTAATATGGCACGGATCTGATTTTGTACTAGATATATAGATCTACTGCCTTGGTGAAGGGTAACTGTTATTGGAAAGCAATAAAAATAATTATGTCAAATGAAACAGCTCTCTAACAGACCTTTTACGTTCAATCGTTTATCTTCGTTTCCCAGTCGATGGTTAGACTGCCCTGACTCGGCATACGTATAACTGACCCACTTGAGTTTCTAGTCCCCTGTGAGTCGGCATATTCTGTTAGAAGATCGTCTGGAAGGATGACATAATGCCACCCTCCAAGGTCAGACAAATCGTTCCGGTAGCTAACGTTTCTTTCCCTCGTTCTCCACAGAGTCCAGGTTATGCGAAATGCTAGAAAATATGGGTGGTTAGGGAAAACATTGACAAATACTTATCTAATTTAATAGTAGTATGGCATTCGATGTAGACTATTCGGTGCCTATGGGAGCATAGATTAATATTGATTACAGACGTTTTGTTTTTTAATTATATAAAAAACATTTGTTCTTACGTGAAGCACTTAATGTCGAAAACTGGTGAATCACAAGATGGACAATTGCTGAAGTTAGTAACAGTTTCTCTTTAGAATATACTTCTACGTCAGATTTCTCAGGTCTATGACTATCTTAAATAATTGTATCTGAAGACAACATTTGTATCTAGCAAATAAATGAAGCGCCTGTACAATACCTCCATACCTCGGAGCCCTCGAGGGTGGGTTGTGGAAGACTTGGCTACAGAGAACATCATGGCCACATAGAGCGCTTATCCACCGTGACTTTACTTGCTTTATACAGACACCATAGTATTAATGTTTGATGGTATCGTCAACGTAACTTAGAACTACTAGAATATTGTCTATAGTCGTATAATGACAGAATACAGTTATCGACCAAGGTATTGTTTCTCAAAGCTCTCATATCCACTATGAGACCGTAGCGCTCTCGTAAGGGCACGACCCCCATGTATTAGACCGCTACGAGAGTCCTTATGCCAGAAGTTATGGTCTCGTAGTATATGAGAGCTTCTAGAAACCATAGCCAGTGCCTATATTTTGACAGAAAGAAAATATCATTTCTACTTACAAAATGTCCTTTCATTTCTTCTATAAATACTGGTAAGAATGTTTGGGGTAAGCGGTTTTATCAGTGTCACTATTCTGGACATTTAACAAAATCACGCACTAGAAAACAATAGAATAACGCCAGAAGAGGTTTTGTAATGGACGTAAATTATAATGCCATTCATGAATACACAGAAACATCAGTAGGTCTGTAGGTTACAGTGTGTCACGGTGACAAGTCTCTGTACCGCCCTTAATTAATGGTATGGTATCGTTTCTCGAAGCTCTCTTAGCCGCTAAGGGACCATAGCACTCTCTTAGCAATGTATATTAGCTATCGGCAAAGAGAGTTTCGAGAAACGATACCCTGGACTACTTCTGGCTCTATGGCCTACAGGCTACAACCATGATGGAGTTGACGACTGTCTGTCTTGCAACACAACACCTCGTGGACATGGATAGAGCCCACACAATGGGTGCCAATTGGTCTGTACGGACGTGGCACTGTGGTGCTCTGTTTGCTGTCAGATTGGTCTGCAGGAGCGACTTTCAGATGGTTCCTGCAAATAATACAGTAATGAGCACATATGTGTAGAATACAAGCGTCTTGTATATCTAGGTGTGAAGACAAATATAGGAGTAACACGTTATTCTGGGTTGTTGTCATGTGGATTGGTACTGATACCATTGGCGCTAAAGGGAGATTTGTTTTGGTACGTCATGTTGTCTGCAATTATTTGGAAGAATTCAACCTCCCAATCGATTACAGTTATATTACCGTCCAGATAGTTCCGTGTACTTGTGTAATTGTGTGCACCTGATGTATACTATCCATGGCTTTTCAGATACAACGCGTGGCAAACATAAACTGTTCGAAATTTAGAAATGTATCGTAGCACCGTGCGTGACAGTGTTAATTTCAATATCCAACATGATTCTGGCGAAGACACGTAACGTACTTATTTATAATCACTGGGAGATTTTAACGCATCACATCTGGAATACATTGATCGACTTTAGAACCGTGAGACGTCAAGGTGATCATCGATTTATCGAATGCGATAATTCCGTCCAGTCAGCAGAAGTAGTGTGGTGTGCACCGGCCTTCACCGATATGTACTTTATACTCTCAATACTGTCACAAATACCTGCGTGGCCTGGGAGCAGACCTAGCGGAGCATGAGATCGTGGTAGTTTGCAGTAGCCTGGGGTAGAGCTGTTAAAATAAACCCAAGTACTTCAGCTACGTCTGGCTATCAGGAACAGTTAATGAGGGTGTGAGTAGAATTAAGACTCGAGACATTACAATGATATCTGATCAGTTATTTCAACAACATCGATAAGTTGGAATTAAGGCGTCAAACGAGACAGAAAGACGGAGCGGAAGCTGTTTAAAAACGGCTTGAATGTCTCGCGTGATGTGGATACTGCAGTATGCCACCGAGTTGATTGTCATTAGAATAATAAATATTATCTGATCGATTAAACATCGATTACGTTGTCTCGCTGGTTTTAAGATAGGGCCATAAACAATGGACATTTGGCACGTATTGAACATATTGACATGTATTTCACCAATGGACAATACACGAGTTCTAGACAAGGGCTTTAGAAGTAGCATGCGTTGCTGAATGTGTGGTAGGGACATTCCTGTTGTACCATGATGAACTCTAGAAAATGCATTGATTTGTAATTGATTAATCTAGAAATACTTCAATTTGTTTGTTCTTCAGCCACCATTTGTCTGTAAGGCATAGTGCATACTTACATGTGAACTGTATTGATTGCTTTGCGTGTCAGTCTCATACTTATGTACTATTATATCAATATAGTAATATGGACGTGTCTGAACACAACCTGGCATAGGTATACAGGTCTGGTTGATCATGATGAGCATATAGTCCTTGTCAAAGACGATGACACATTGAAAATACTACAACTGTGTTATACTTCAACCCATTGGAAATATAGTACTAGTATATAAGAACACATGATGGTCGCCAGAATTTAACCATGGTATCAAGAATTATTCGTGATATTAGTGAAAGAATCTAGAAAGCGACTCTAAAAATAAAGTAAATATATAGGCCTAATTCGGATTGGAATCTGCTCCGAGTTTCCTATGCATGGACTCTACCCTGTGTATTGAGCTCTAGCCTCTTAGTCCGGACATGTAGGCATGCTGTACCAGGGACGCAGGTGGTATTACACAGCTTTTAAATAATGACGTCATGACGGAGATAGACTGTCATCCGGCTAAGTTGGGTTTTTTTTCACGTTCCTGCGAGTCCTTCTGACATCGCTAGATCTGGATGTTCTAAGAAATGGAGTATCGTGGATCAATGAGTCGGAACTTTCACTGGGCGAAAATGTACAGGCAGGGCTCTATTGAATTAAGATATAAGACCGACTTTTTAGGCTTTGATAACTGCGGTTAGCGGAGGAGTACGAGTTCTGCCCCGAGAAGGTTTCCATACCAACGCTTTGAGCAACGTGGTAGATCTGGACGAATATTGAGCACGGTCTGTGTTGGCATCTGTAGGAGTGGCAAAGCGGAACCTTCCTTGTTGAGAACTTCCATATTGAGATAAAGCAGTTACAGGTGCGAGATTCTCCGGGATGTTGCTCGACCGTGCAGAAGGGTCACTGGGTCTGATTGCGGTATTAAAGAATGAAAACATCTGCCAGATTTGCTTCAAACATGAAGTAATCACAATAATGGAATTGGATCTGACGCTGTTCCCGCACGTTCTGGACGTGACACCTCTGTCCGTGTCCAGCCGATGACCTACAGGAGGTCCAGTCTGACCTTGAAGATGTGTGTGGGCGTCTGGCACTGCGTAATCTGGGCGGGACTCATTAGTGAGATGCATGAGCATATTGCAAGAGCTGTGTTGGGTGCCATCACAAAGACAATCATCTCGCGTGATGAGAATCATCTCACGAAGCCTCATTGAGTTCGAGGGTAATTTACTTGACTAATTGAGATGGACGATTGTCCAGAAGCATTCGGCATTGGCGCGGAACTGGATCCATTTCAGTCTACTTCCGGTGTAAATTAATAGTGTCTCGAATTTGAGGCATGAAGGTAATACTATCCATGTCCAGTATTGAGTAACGCATATTTGTGATAGATCTTACGTCACAGTATGAATAATATGCTACGAATCCATGATGAAGTACCAACTACTTCCGTTACATTTAATTATTTCACCAGGGTGTGTACGTCTTATTACATGAACTATTGCTGGTGTAACGCTTGTTACAGTAGTCTATGCGTTGTGTCTGAATACTAGCATAGCGTGTATCTGCTTCTAAGGTTTCCAATAGACTAGACACTTCTCTCGCTTTCACTGTATACCGTCTCATCTTGCATAGTGTGAATTACTATCTGTGGCTACACCATACTACATGTATCTCTTTTAGCTGCTTGTTATTTAAAGGTACCCAACTACACATACATAGACATTTTCTCAAGAAAACCATTGCGTGCAAATCATAGTCGACATATTCAGGACAATATCGATCTGCAAAATTTCAAATAAGTATTCAAGTATTCAAGTATAGAGCCATTATTTTTAAACTCTGAAAGCTATTCAGCTTGACGTAACAAGCTGACGTCACGGGCTTTTACGGACCAATGAACTTCGTAAACATCAAAAGGCCAAATTAAGATTACATCTACACTACTAGTCACTACCAGTCTACAGTTGAATACAGACGTTACTAGTGTCATACAAGGCCCACCATACAATCTGTCAATGTATCACATTTCACACACAGAAAATAGACTTGTCTAGAATGCTCCTTTAACAGTATTAGAAATACATACCTCATTGTCATTGTCATGGCTGTTCAGATATAAACTGCATTGAAATTTGATACGCGTTGTACATTGATGTGAAATAATATTTGATGTATTTCTATGCTGTTTGTTATGATGTGTATTGATATGAACTGTCCTCGATAGTAAAAACAAGCTGTCTGTTCCGATACTGAGGTCACTCCATCAGAGGTGCGTCCTGGGTTCACGCAGCGCCGCGGGCAATATATCATCTTTAAACTGACATTGTTTAGCGATAGTATTTTCATAATGATCGATCGCATCCAATCAAATGTTATTTAACACATTGATCATCTTCATAGTTTACCTTATTATTATAACAAATACAGTCGTTAAAGTGTTTTGCCTCTACATTTCTATGTTATAGATGTTGCCTGTTACAGTTGAATTTGAGTGACATACCTATACTAGTTCCTCGAAACACATCGCAAGTACCTACTTATATCCCTCAAATGGCGGATGTTGTAAACATATGCCCTGTGTTTCGAGGATGTATGATAAGTAGAACCAATTATTTGAGCTTCTCGACACCACATTAGTTCAGTTAAGTTAAAGTATACTGTTGCACAAGGTATTTGACAGTGACGGGTTTGTTTACAGTATCTATATTACGGTAGCACAGCTGGAGCTCATACTAAATATGTATGTTTATATATCAGTATAGGACTACACACATCCAACATGGTGCTCATCAAACGTACAACTGGTTTCTTCTGAACTTAACAAAGTAATGTAACTTCTCAGACTGCATGTGGTCCTACAAACATTCAGCCTCACAACAGCCTGGTCAGTAATCTATTTGAAAAACAAAACCGCAGGACTGTCATATATTTATTTGATTTCAGACCTTCATAATTCCGACCGCCAAAAATGTACGCGGTATCCACTTCCGGCCTGTTCAAACATGACGTCTGGGCTGTGCCTGATGTCCGGCACACGGACTATTTGTCCGTTGTTTGTCCAGTGTTTGTCCACTTGTTTGAAGAAGTTGGCTAGCCTTTCGCCTAGTTGCCAGTACCTACAATGTTAACACTGCAAACCTTGTCAACATTATGTACTGTGTGAAAGAGAAGCTAATTAAAACAGTAACGTGTTAGTGGGTCTTAACGTTGCTTCAGGTCAAGGCCGTCCTTCAGAACTCATTGAAATGGCAAGGCTCTGTCGGTGAGATGTATGTGTAAGAACTAGAGCCGTGTTTGTTTTACGTCGTTAGAAGGTAATATAAGCCCGTAGTGTTCTGCCACCCAATACCATAATGCCAAATGTATCGCTATCCGGAAACAGTAAAACTATGTGATATGAGAACGTTTCTATTAGGTTCATGATAGCGGAAACAACTCTGATTTTTATTTATATGAGTAAATGTTACAGAGTTAAACTGTTTAATACACAATGTGGTTTTTTTCAGATAGTCTACTAAGACTAAGAGTTCCATAAACTACAAGAGGTGGGGGCTTATTCTCGAAACGTTCTTACGAACGTACGACAATATTATAATGATTCTAATAGTATGGCTACGAACTGCTAAGAAGTTCTCGTAAGAACGTTTCGAGAATAGGGCCCCAGATGTATAGACTAGTAATCTGCTACTGGTGATTCATCGGTTCCTGTAGGTTTATTTGACTCGCTCAAAGTGTCCTAGTGTAGTCCTACATGTACTGCATAATGCTTCAGCTTTATAAATCCGACTTATTTTGGTATCAAATGTTAGTTTCTCATCCCGACATTTAAAATGTTTTATGTTTGCCTACATTAAAGTATATATCTATGACAAAAATTATAAAAGATTAAAGCAGTAAGAAGACGATATATAGTAGGCCTACATACGGATGGATGGATGAATGGCAACCATGTTCTGTCGCCAAGTCGTTACAGGAAGTTACATTCCACGGCGTGTTGGGTTGACGTTTATTTACGTCAATGACGTCCCATCTGTATTCAACACAACACTAACTGAACTTTTCGCTTTCATCTAATATCACCTATATTTGTTTAACAACATGCGTATTGGTAATTTCGTCCAGTGTATGTTTGGCATTATAAACAGTGATTCATTCATTTTCCAGTGATTTTTTTTTTTGCCTTCGTGAGATGCAGAATTGCCTGCATTTTAGCAGTCAAACAACGTAGACATGACTGTGCTGTTTACAAAGTGATGCCATATGGGAGGCCATTGTAATCCCTAAAGGTGGGTGACGAGCGAATTCTGCACGCGCCTGCTATCACATTACGTCATCACCGTCTGCGCGGCTCTCACGCGTTTGTACTTCCGGTGGTAAATACGCCCCGACTGACTTCAGGAACGGATGTATTAATATTGGTACAACTATTCTCAATGTGTACTTTGTTGTCCAATAAAAGATATCCATTTCTGCGCTGTCAATTTCGTCTTCATGTTGTATGATTCTGTTACTAGCTGTCATGGATAGGCCCCTATGTGTATTTGTTTCTAGAAAGTATTATACAGCAATAACATGTCCGAAAGAACTTGAACATAACTATTGATCGATAATTTCTTTGCTTAATTATATATATCCGCAATTACACTAAACGTATTAAACATCTAATACAGATGCCAATGAGATTCATATTAAATTTCCAATTAGGTCTTCCTTACCAGCTCAGATGTACAACAAACACCAGATGACATCTGCTTCCACTCGGTCTACTGTTAAACACCGGTATTATTCTCATTATACACTTGTACGCACATATAGCACTGAAATAATTATTCTTAACTATGTTTACATGTATACAGGAAGTATTTTCCGGTACACAATATAACACGTATAGTAACACCATAAGCTTTCTCAGACTGTATTATATCATAACGATGCTATCTTGCTTCGCAGGTATTCTAGCAGATTTAAACGCAGATATAGTTGAAATATAATTCATATAATTTGAGGGGAAGTTGCACGTATACAAAAGGGAGAACAAAGGTATACTCGTATGACCGCTAATTACCTCTCACCCTACACTGAATCACTATAGCTGTGTTCAGGTGCTACCTTATTCATTTACATGTACAACAGATGTTGGGAGTGGTTTCACGATTCAAAGAGGTAAGTTGGTAGCAGTGGTCTGCACTGGAGAGTTGACACCGGAAAACACCGGGGGTGGAACCGAATAACCTGCTTCCCAGGAAGCACTGGTAAATACTGGGATCAGAACCATACCTAACTATCCTATATAGTAATACAGCACAGCCATACCTAGCTATCCTATACAGTAATACATTACACAACCATATCTAGCCATCTAGCACAGCAATAGGCCCACTGCACAACCATCTAGCACGGCCTCCTGCACAACCATGACAACCATATCTGGCCATCTAGCACGCCCTACTGCACAACCATGACAACCATATGTGAACCATACCTAACTATCATATACATCAATATTGCACAACCATACATAGTCGTCTGGCACAACAGTACTGCACAACCATACATAGTCGTCTGGCACAACAGTACTGCACAACCATACATAGTCGTCTGGCACAACAGTACTGCAC
>JAVCKZ010095651.1:0-11368 GCA_034780755.1 Lepetodrilus elevatus | reverse complement strand
ACAATCGGTCTTTGCCAAAGTGCATTAGCTTAGACCGAATGAATTTAGCTAAGACATTGGCCATCGGGCCACTGCTAATGTCGCACACTGTCAATGTATGAAGGGCATTGTTGCACTGTACTTATTACAAAAACATTATTTATTTAAATGTTATTTAATCAGTAGGATATATGTACAGCTAATTCCATTAACAAAAGACTCCAAAATTACAACATAAATTATATACAGATGTATTTCACCTACCGTTATCAGGTTTAACCGCTATAGGCGCTCCATCGATAGTCGCTAGTTGTAATATTAGCAGTAAAACATACTTTGGCATCTTCCGAGCGACTTTCTTGTAGGAGAAATCATTACTCATAGATCGGTTTGTGGGGATTTTCTCCAACCTGAAATGGGCCCCAACCCATCGTCGGTCGTTAGTGATTGCTCAATGAAAAACATTCCAATATATACACGTCTGAGGGAGCCCCCCTTTGGGTTGTGCAACATCTGCTACATACTCGTAAATATGCACTGTACACATTAATCAAGGTTAATTTAACCATGCTTAGCATGCACTTCTTGCGAAGGGTGTATTATAGATTAACAAGGAAAGGTATGCTGTCGTTAAATGTTAAAATTAGTATTATTCTAATAGTTACAATTGACATAAAATAATGCGCGTGACCCGAAGTCTAATGTCACGATATGTACAATTAAGGTACTTTTAGGTGTTTGCACTCTAAAAGGTTGGTCAGTCATGTTCGAGTCTTTTCTCTTAGGCTATCAATTTCATACTATTTTTCAAAAAGGCTTGCCCGGTGCATTTATTTAAAAAATACCACCCCAAAATTGTAGTAATTATTTCTTAATGTGTTATAAGCATTAAAACATTACCTTTCTTTTGCGGTTCAGTATACATTGATCAAACACAGATAAAACAGAAGGCAGAAGGATGGAGTTAAATAATTAGGACCTATAATCGATAGGTATGCATGCACATAACATTTAATGATGTACATACAACTAATGGGTTTGTGGTGATTATATAGTGTCCTTACGCTTCAGGTCTATTATATGGGCAATCACTAGTAAGAACAATTACATGCGTATTGTTCCAAGTCTGTTACAAATTACAATATACCAATTATTATATTTTCAAAAGATTAGAAGAACATCATGAATAATATTGTTCTCGTAATATAGTTTTCTTTCGACTTTCTACGTAAAGGGTAATTGTAAATGTAAACTTTCATTTTTAACTCATGATTAGGCCATACAACAGTAGAATAGATATTTGATCTTTGACATTTCCAAAACATACCGATTCTAATCTAAATAAGAAGATTGAAGTTTATATTTCGGCCATATTGATAATTAAATGTATTAGCTAACAATATGAGACACTTCTGTGTATATTTACGTATTCAAACATATACTAGTATATATTATTCATATGTAAATGAAAAACAAAACAAAAAACTCTCTAGTAGGCCTATTTATGTAATTATAATTTTTTTAAACTTGAGAATGCGATACCGTATTTCAATAAAATTATTATCTTTACCTGAAAATTGACTACAGGTGGGTAATTATCATATAGCATAAGTACATTTCCTAATACACTAAATCCGCCAAGGATATGCTTTAACACCAGGTGGCGTTATATAGCGGTCCATTACGCGTAGTAATTTGGTCATTTGACACCCGACGCCCGGACGTTTTAGAAAAGCAAGATATAAATCTTAGTCAGTGTCTGTTTATTAATTCTCAGTTTTTACAACGCCATAGGCATAAAGATTCGCTTAAATATTATTCTAATCCAGAGAACAAGTTAAGACTGAAATATTGCTTCACATTGCATATTAAGGCAGAAGACTGACCCCAGTTAAATTGGTCCCTAGCATCATTCGATAGCAGCTGTCTGTTTGAACAGACCTTTGAATATGATCACTTGTATTACGGGCTTATACATACATGTGTAGTTGACACTAAGTTGTGTACTATATACTAGTCAGTAAACCAGTTAGATAGGATACAAACACATCATAATTATGTGATATAGAAAATGAAAATATTTTGGATTATGCCCATATAATTAGAAAATGAGGGAATTTAGCGGCATGTATAATTGGATCCAGTCTCATTAAATTAATATCCGAAACTAACGCTCAAAAAATATATATATATATATGACACTCGCTCCGTTACTGGCTGAGATCTGATTTTAATGAGATTGAATTTGATCAACTCAGAAATCTGCATAAGGTCTGTAATCTACTGAAAATCCATGATCCAGTAGTTTCTCCCCCCCCCCCCAAAAAAAGTAAAGAAAATCGCGTCAACTAGCTTGACGAAACGTAGACTAATGCAGATTTGATGTCATCACCGACATGCAGTCAGAATTGCTTTCAGGGACCAAACACGCCGAGCGATAATTGCTACTGTACCCCAAACCTGATAATAACAGTATTCTACGTTTCTTCCCGAATTGTAGTTGGCATGCAGCAATGTTCATCGACAGCGACCGGAAGTGTCTGGAAATCTAAAGATCTTTCAATAAATCTACAGATCAATACGTGTCCAAGACAAAAAATATCCAAATTTGACCTTGACTAGATAAGGTAACAAGTTGACCGGAACACCACTCGTGCCCGCTATGACACGATAATACCCCACAGCATGTCTTCGTCATTACAGATGGTCTCCCTTTGTTGGAACACCCCTATTTCATAATTAGAGGATTTCGAACGATGCGGAGACATGTTCCATGTGTAAGTTGTTTCTTGTCCACTTTCACCCGACTCCTTACAAGTCGTAAACACAAGCTAGATCACGCTTCGGTGAACACAAGAATTTTAATTTCTTTTCAATCCCTTTCTCCCCGTATCTGTGTAAATCGGCTGGGATCGGGAGGGTCCGGATAAGTGGGGGTGTCTATTACTATTAACCCACTCCAAGCCTCTAATTTGCCGAACAATAGGAACAACGGTACAAAATGGTTCTAGGTTTCAAGGTAATAAAGCCTTTGCATTAATCATATCAAATGACATTATCCACAGGATTTAAACTGGAAAATATATCGTCCGTTAGCTTCCGATGTCCTTCCGTTATCTCAGTGTGTGTTTGGGGTTGGTTCTCATAAAACCGGAGAGGTAGACAGATTTAGGTTCAAAACGCAGGAACTGCACGGAGACTAGATACAAATGTGGATTCGGAGAGATTTCCGTATATAGCTCATTTGATAACCGTCGTCGTTATGTTTTATGAGTTGTCTGTCGTATGTTTGCTTGCGGTTGGATGTAGCTTGACAGACTATGTAAAAGGAAATTTATCATCGCAGCAAGGTAATTACATTAATTACATTAATTCCGCCAAATCATCGATTTTAATTAATGTAATTTGTTTTATATATAATAATTATATTATCGATTTGACGATACAAATATGTAATGGATGGTGACGTGTTATTTTAGTTAACTATACGTATATTATTATAATTAATATTACATGTTATACATATTTTATATTATTTATATATGTATTTCAATACAATTAATGAAGTATGCAAACCTCATGAACTATATATAGTTATCCATGTTCACCAACTATTTGTATAGATGCAACACACATGTCAAAATAGACCTTTTAAGTGTCACGGATTTCTTTATAATTGAATAATTATAGGTACATGTACGAATTCGTCCACATTATGATTGCATATTCAATTTAGTCTATTAATTTAAGGCAAGTATTTCAACTATGTACTAAAGATTCACCTGTGCAATGCTAATTTCAACTAACCATGCCACCGTTTTGCATTTGAACAATTACAAACGTTATTTAGGCGCTCTGTAAGTGTATATTATTATTTAATTATTTACTTAAGTTCTTTGAACTGGGATTTAGAGCCGCTTTAACTGTTCTGTCGCTTGTATTGCTGCTTGTCAGGAGGAAACCCACAACATCCGTAGCACTGAATACTGTAGTAAACCTGCGAGCACCGGCTGGTACTAACTTATAAAGAAAACATAACAGTTATCTGATATTTGGATGCACATATACACTTACAATAAAATGTGTCCAACCCCACCAGACTAAAGTTGCACACATTGTGCAGAATGCAGATACATTTCAATTTAGGAATTCTACGCTTACATTGAAAACAGACAAGGACTCAAAATATAACCTTGTCTCATTCCTACAGGAACATACTAATGGAATCGGTTAATTATGAAGTACTGAACACCGTATTAGACGAGGCTTTGAGATGCTAATTTCATCTTTGTTATAGTTATTGATGCCAAGGATGAACCCGGTGGTCGTAGAGGTCAACCTTTGGTCATGTTTCTCGATGAGCATGGGCAGCTTCATGAACGATCATCTCAACCCGTACGTCTGTCTCTTGATACTACATTTAATAGATACACATGTATGCTTAAGGAGACAACTTTGTAGAATTCTAGTCGATAGAACACTGTAACCATCTATAACCAGATATACACATACAACGCATCTACTAGCCGTACGATTAGGGTTTATATATTAACAAAACCTTTTATTTAAATACATAAACGTTGAAAGTTAGAAATGGATATCATATTGAAAAAAGTGCATAACATTGTAACGTACTGAGAATGTAAAATGATTTCCTCGTAATTTAACGTTCTTATATTAAAGCTAATATTATTTACTTTTGAAATACATTATCTAAATTTACCGTAAGATAATTCGTAATATTATTGTTAATAGTATTGTTTTCTATCCCCACCCCCACCCCGTACCCGCCCCACGTTATTATGACCTGAATAATATTTCATTAAGTTCATGTTTTACTTTTATTTTTGTAAAATCATGCTGTTTACTATATTATATGACGCTACTGAATGCCATGTATCATCAAGGTTTCTCCTAAATTCTAACTTTTAATATTCCAGTTACCGCGAACTCCGCGAGGTCAAGGTCAACGGAGAAATCAGCGGCATAAGCGTCCTTTAACTGATGTCCTGAATGAAGTCCTGAATCAGAAAATCGGCACGAGAACTGACCCATACGGTGGCTCTGTCCCGACTTTACTCGGCGACACCGCTGTGCCAACTAACCCTGGTTAGTACACCGGATTAGTAGGATTAGCGGATTAGTAAATAGGTATACCGCTCGTGGCGAACGGTTGGGTTCTCAGCTTCCCAATGATTTACCAGATGGCGCTGGATTAGTGACCCGTGATAGCCCTCCATCCATTAGAACACCACGAGGTCAAGTCTAAGGTTACTAGATAGTTTTCTTGATGGCTGAGAGAATTAGTTTATATATCAGTCATCAGACTCAGTTATCTAGAACGCTTACAATTATTGTTTTAGAAATTAGCTTTAATAATGAAATAATAGTCTAACTCAGTTAGAACGCTTACAATTATTATTTTTTAAATTAGTTTTAATAATGAAAGCATATTTTGATGCTCTTGCGCCGTTGATAAAACATTATCGAATCCTTGATTGGAATTAAGTAGATACATGTAACGACGTAAACTTGCTTTCGAAGATAACATACTATCTGATTTACTCGGACGAAGAATAGATCATATTATTATCTTAGATCTCTTTCTTGAGATATATGGATAGTAATTTTGTGTTTCTGAAAGTCTAATAAAACAACTTTAAGTCAGTGAAGGTAATGCGGGAAGGTATGTTTCAGAAAAAAGTGTACGTGGTTGAAGCAGATATACCGTTTAAGAAGGTTTTAACATACACATTTAGGTCGTTCTACTGTTGAAATTATATTAGTAAAACTACACTCTTATACTATAGTCTTGCAGATGATGTTACAAACCCATGTTTGGTACCATTATTCAAACATAATGTAAAGCAGGCCCCGAGATTACGAAATGTTTCTGAGTACAATTTAGTACTCAACTCAGAAGTGTGTTCATAAAACGTCATTCTTTTTTAGCATAGCACTTGAGTTGAGCACAAACACGTACTCAGAAAGGTTTCGTAATCTCGGGACCAGGTCACTCAAATTTGGGACAGCATTTGAAAATACTTGTATCCAACCAGATACTTCATAGATTGCCGAATACAAATTCTGGTTTTTCTCTCACCTATTTCACTTCACACTATCTTATAATTATAATGGCATTGACATATATTTCTATATTTTACACGGCCATAGACGGTGATGCTACCATTGGTGCCGATACAGAAAGACAGCTGAGGATCAAACGTCAGCTAGTAAGACAGACTCATGAAGTGGAGACGCTATTTGTCCTGGATTATGCTCTGTATCTCTTGTGAGTACATTTGATTATCTCTGTATCTCTTGTGAGTACATTTGATTATCTCTGTATCTCTTATGAATACATTTGATTATATATGTATGGCTACTGTAGTATATGTGACATTCACGAAGTGGAAACGCTCCTTATCCTGGATTATGCTCTCTATATATCTTGTGAGTACATTTGGTTATACATGGCTACTGGCCCTGAGAGCACGACATTATTTTAGTACAATTTCATGCTCAAGCTAAAACTTTATATGAGGATTTATGAACAGGTCTTTGAGTTTATGAATAAGCATAGAATCGTACTGCATCAATTCAATTTTGCTTTACTTAAACGGAAAGGCTAGACATTCAATTTTAAGCACATGTTGTCTAAATAGGCTCTTTATGAGCCCTTTCTATTGGACCTATCACATCTTAATTATATAATCATTCATGTACCGTAGAACACTAGCTCCTTATTCAGAAAAGAAAAACTTATTTTTTTATAGAAATATTTTGAATATCGAAAAAGAAAAAGAAAAAGGAAAAAGGAAAAAGGAGCCAACTTCCCATTGCTCTATTAGATGATAAGTTATGTACGTATATATATTTTTGTATTTTACTTTTCAGCTGGTTAGATCGCAATGCTGGGACACCTGCGTCGGCCCATAACGAAATGCTGGATTTCTATGCTAACATTGTGAATGCGGTAAGAATAAAACCAATTACACCATGTCACTGGTAAATATGTGTTATCACGGCTCATTCCTAATGGAAGTGAAATTCTTGAGAATCACACTCCGAGATTACGAAACTGATTTTTAGTACTATTTTTATGCTAAACACAGTTTTGTTAAGAAATTCATGTTTATTATAAAACTTGAGCTCGTAATCTCGGGGTCAGATATAAAATATATTCTCATGATCTATTGCTATTTATGGAGGGGCGGGTCAATGGCCACGATCATAACAAGAACCCTGTCAATAATGTAAACTATTTGTTTGCTAACGTAACATTATACATGTATACATATGGTTATATAACAACGCTATGTTAGGGTATGATTCAAGAGGCACTGTTGTATAACAGCTAACACTGTTGTATAAATAATAACTAGGCTCTATGTATTCCAATATATAGTCCAAATGATTTCTGAACTATTTTTCCTCCATTGCGGAAACCGTACAATGCAATAGATCAATCTGAAACAATTCAGCTTACTAAGTACCTAAATAACCTAAATACGGAATTCATAAATATACTGATCGCTGATATTAAGTGTGCTTTACTCGTCAGGCCAACACACGTTTCCAGACCCTCACCAGTGGTAGCTTCAGCGTCAGAATCGTCGTTACCATGTTCATCATTGGAGACGTAAGTATATAATAGCCAGGGCACATTGCCCCTACTGATGACTTTTACCCCTAAGTAAGCGTATCCCTAATAAGTACATTTATAACGAAGAAGAAATAGTATATTACATTACATCTAAACTTCCTTTATAAATCTGCCATGTAAAATATAACAAAAAGTCTCATCGGCTTTCTAGATGCAGTAAAACATTCATATTTACATGATTATGTAAAACATATAATTCGCTTCCATTGCTTTGTAAGCATCCGTTTCTGAATAAGAGGAATTAATAATAATTAATTAATTATTACATACTGATATGGAGGGTGTGTATCTAATACGTTTTCCTTTAATTTGTTGGTCGTCTTATTTATACTATTTATTTGGTCTGTGATCTTCCAGTCTCCGGCTTCCACTCCATGGACGCAACTCTTGAACACCAGCAACACCATCGACAGCGAGCGATCTCTGGAATCGTTCAAGGATTGGTTATTCACGAACCGGTTAACTCTCCCAGCGCACGACCATGCTCAGACTATCACTGGGTATGAATAAACCGGTTTCAGTTCTTCTAATACATGTTAACAATATGAACAAACCAATTTTATCTCTTCTCAAATAAGTACGCTCTGGCCGTTATTTCTTCATTAAAACATAACTACAATTTAAACAAATAATGTATATGAACAAACCAGTTATTGTTCTTCTTACACATAACTACAGACCATTACTATACATACAGGGTACGAAGAATCCGGTTCTATACTTAACACAATTAATTATAGTTGGTAGACTTTTGTGGCATATACATTTATCGGTGTATGTTTAACGACGAAACATTTCCGATTTCGAATGTATACTCCCCAAGGAGTTGAGAAGGGATTTGAGTGCACAGATCCGTTGACCGGGGTAATAAGCGCATTTGAGCAGTTATTCTGGATATTTGCGCTATATAAATGTATAATACTAATACTACTACTACTACTAATAATAATAATAATAATAATAATAATAATAATCCACAGGCGCCAGGTAAGAATATGCTCTAGCATTAAAGGAAGAATGACAAGAAGAATGACATTCTTCCTAAAGCAGAATTCTTGTAATTTCGTAGAAAGCTTCGCCACAAACTATCTGCTGGTCAGTAATTTATTGTATTGAAATATTTCTTCTAGAATTTGGTTCTACAATGAGAATCCACGAGGTATCTACCACGATTTGATGTTGGCGAACGTTGCTGAATAGTGTTATTTACTTCATCAATAATATTAGCAGGGTATGTGTTAACCGGATATTTTATCATATTACCCGACTGTCTTAACATTGTTTTTCTGTATGCAATACAGGTATGACTTAGCACGGGGAGGAAGAACTGGTCTAGTTGGTAAGTAATAACAAGTTGTGGCGCGCCTATAGATACACGTATCGGTATATTGACTCAATGTCGATAAATAGATAAGCAAGACCAACACAAATCTGATTTATAATTGTATTTTTGTCACTAGGAAATTATATTTGGTTCAGAATATGCAATTAATGACCTTTGACTTATTCAAATATGATCTTACTACTATGATATTTACATTCCCCAGGATTAGCCTTCCAGAACGGCACCTGTGGCAATTCTTCTGCTTCAATCAGCGAATCACTGAAGACCCAGGAAACCGCTACCTTAGTAGCTCATGAAATAGCTCATAGGTTAGCTACAATCCCAAATAACAATGACGACACTACTACTACTACTACTACTACTACTACTACTACTACTACTACTACTACTACTACTACTACTGCTGCTGCTGCTGCTGCTACTACTACTACTACTACTACTATTACTACTATTACTGCTGCTGATTCTATTAGTACTGCTACTAGAGGTCTAATTGTTCGCATGAACATCTATAGCTGGGCAGACTATGTAAGTTTTGTTGGTTCTCTAAAGAATATTGTGTCTATCATATTTTTATTGGGGCATAAAGTCGCTTTCTAACCGAATATTTCACTAATATCACGACTTGTCAGTTTAGGGCAGGAGGAATCCAACAACATCCGTAGCACTGGATGTTGCAGTACATCTGTGAGCACTGGCTGGTACTGACAAGACCAAGGATGATAACTGCATCGCCAACATTCGCGAACATTGATGCTGGGCCCCTGGACGGGATTTGAACCTGGAACGTTCTACATTGCGCTACATCCCGCCCCATTTTCGGCTATCAAGTGTTCACTCTGTAGGCTGAGGTATGTTTACAAATAAATAATAATATACAGAAATCGTAGTTTTCTCAGTACAAAATCGCATTTTACACCAGACGGCTGTATTAGCGTATTTAAGCCCAGACGTCGCGCTGATTACCCCCAACTCGTAGAGGTGAACAGGTCTGCTCAAATATAATTTAATGCTCTAGTGAAGTAGGAAGCCTATTTTATCACGAGAAAAGTCACTTGTTATAATATAGCCTCACTTTGAATCAGACATAAAACACGATATATAAAATATAGCCTTCCCAATCTCATCGAGTGAGGTGGGAAAGGATATATTTTTACGAGGGGCGCAACCACTTTATATATTATATACTTTTATTTCCAATTATCAAATATACTTTGAATTTTTTTATTTTTTTATTTTATTCCAACTGCAGTGATGATAACACTGTTCTCGTCACTGCAATGACGATATCACTTTATTCAGAGCGAGAAATCTCTCACTGTTAGATACCGGTATATAATAAAGTTAATTATTCTACTTAGGCATATATATAGACAATAACCCACGAGATACGAGAGATTACCGATTATCTTTCACGAGTGTAACAACATTAATTTCACGAGTGAAAGATAATCGGTAACCTCTCGTACCGAGTGGGTTATTGGTTATATACCACACAGTCAAACTTAAAGAAAACAATGTAAATAATTACCAAATTTGTTTGAGCCTCCGGCGCGGGAAAGTAACCAGCTGTTAACAGCTGCTTACAGACAGCCGTGCGATTGGCTCGTTATATATAGCCAGCCAATCGCACGAACTGTGGGATACACTAATATTACATTACACTTATGTGGTATATACTTATATATCTCTAAAGTAGAATGTTAAAAGTATAGCTTTAGTTATATACATGAAATCCTAATTGTATTATTGTAAACCACTCAAACACATCCTTATATTCTCTCTCAAAATGTTGATAAATATGAAGAATGTTTAACATGTATGCAGTGCACATAACAGTACCAATTTAATCGTTACTAACCTCTTTCCTCGACTTCGGAACAGAGATTCACTAGCGAGTGCTTGCGAGGTAAATTCGTCTTCAGGTAAGAATTGCAAGGAAGAGTCATATGTTCTGCTAAGAAACACCTCAACACCTCGGTGTCTCGAGCTGCTGTGCACATCAATGTTCTTCCTACTAGATCTGCTGTTATTGCTCCGCGGAACCACAAACAAACCATCTTCCAACATAGAATCGAAATCGCCTTTCACGTGGTCGCTGTCGAAATCTGTATAAGGAAGTAGAGGAACAACATGCATATATACACAATCTCTGTACATATATAATATTGGTTGCTTATTCAGCTTATTAACACTGGTTTATTTTCTGGTATCATCTCTATACTTTTCAGTTTACGATGCAATGGCCTACCGTCATATTGGATATAGACAATAACCCACGAGGTACGAGAGATTACCGACTATCTTTCACGAGTGATATTAATGTAGTAAGTCACGAGCTTCAGCGAGTGACTTACAACATTAATATCACGAGTGAA
>JAVCKZ010095640.1:0-11368 GCA_034780755.1 Lepetodrilus elevatus | reverse complement strand
AGGAAAATAATAAAGACAGGAAATTTCACAAATTATTTTCTCAACATTTTTTATTATCCTATTTAATTAGATCATGTAGGGAGAATCTGAATGCATCTATAGATCTGTATCAACATTGTTAGAGTTAATTGCCATATTGAAATTATCTGTTATAAATCATGTTAATTCTTCTATTGTAAAGTGGTGATCAGCTGGTAATGGGAATTGACCCAAGTAATGTTCCTTTCCTTTCAACAATAATCAACGCGAACGATCGATCAATAGTCCATGTATTATTGATCTCCAACATATTCAATCATTCTACTTTATATGTTTTAGTCCTAGCACTGATTAGCGGAACATGCATTGCATACAAATTACCGAATAATAAGATCTATCAACTATAGAACCCTAAATGAATAATGTCATTTATAAAATCATTGATTCTACTAATTTCTACTGACTTGGTGAAGTGAGTGTGTGAAAAGTCATATTCAATTCAATAAAGTTTTATGGTAATTTGCAAATTTGTATGGAAATTAAAAGTACCCGGTAATGCATCATCGGGCTGAAAATGCCATGTTAAGTATCATGGAAAATATCTGATTGGAGGTGTAGCGACAGAAGGTTTTGAGTTTAAATCCCACTTGTGAACAGGCAACTCTTGCACAACGTTGTAAGCAAGATTTAGTTATTGTTCTACGGTGCAGCACTCTCCATGGAATCAATATGAAATTAAACATACCTCTGACATTACCAGTGAAATGTCACATGATAAAGAAGGTCGGAACTTAAAGTATACATGTACATGATGTATGAGTGTATCAGTGTAAATTACATATATAATATATTAATAATTAATAAAGCTGAAATTGATACAACTTACAAGTGCATTCATTGCGCAATTGTTACGTACAAGTTCACGCAATTTATTTTTAACATTCCAGTACCGGTGTAAAGTTTTAAAAAAAAGAATACATACATGTCAGATGCAACTCACTAATCATAGTTTGGATGTCTACTGAACAATTATCTAACTTTTAGTCCAAGTAGTGGAATGATACCGGTGTAAACTATTAGTCAGTCAATCTCATGTGTGCAAGTAAGCATTTGTACTTTCAATTTTAAAATCAAATATAAATGGACAAAATAGTAATAATGGATAGGATCAAATTATTACTTACTACCCAATATCTACTCTGGTGTAACGACAGATAATTCAAGAATTAATTCTATACACTTAACCCTCCTTTGAGTCAATTTAACATTCACAATATCTTTATTTGAAAGTTGACGCAGACATCCTTACACTACATGTCACATGATCTTTTACACTCAACTTAATATACAGGGTTTCTCCGAACGCGCAATCCTGCGTCCCATACACAAAAATTGCAAGTTTGGACGCACTTTATTGATACAAATTGTTGATAAGTATATCAACATGCGTCCCCGGGACTCTCAAAAATTGAAACCTAAGTGGAACCCTGATATATATCTGCATTATGCTAATAGACTTGTCACCTACAAACAAGAGTCGTGTGGATAATTATAGACAGGCAATTATACAGTAACAAGCGCAACCTGAGTCTGCCACTAGAACTCTGTCTTACAGACATTGACTACACTGTCCGGTAGTGTTGGGAATTGGTTACAATTTCATGATCGTTCATCACTTCATACAACCAACCGATGATCGATTAATGATTGATCATAAGACCACAGCACTTGAGATCTACAGGATTTCCCCTAGGATAGGACTTATATATACTTATTACTTATTAAATTTTATTAGACTATTGTTGACAAAATATCCATTATTCAACAACTAGATCTGTTTTTTAAGTATATATATGTTGTAGTATATTGTTAGTATATATGTAACTAGGATAGGACTTGTTCTACTGCAATGAAAGATGACCTTTACATGTAATTCTTTTTTTAATCGTAAAATGATCGATCATAGAGTTTGTGATCGATATGTTGATCAAAACACAAGACCAACCAATGCTCGATTAAAATCGATTAATTGGAACAACACTACTGTCTGGCATACACTATACCAATCTAGCATTCTTGTTAGATGCATGTAGCAGTTGACATGAACAGTAAATCTGGCCATTGTGTTGTTGCAAGTGGCTGCACAACCGCTGACCATGCTGAGTGTGTGTGTGATCATTCACAGTCAGCCGTTTCCGGTGTGTAGTCACATAAACCCTGCTACACTCATACAACACCCACATACATTCCACTTGCTGTTGGTTTTTCCATCCCTTATAATGCTTATCAACCAACTGTGGTTTAACTTTAAGCAAAGTTCTGCAAAATAATTCATCACTCATGCAGTTCCTATATAACCATGATAACATGTACCGGTATAAGTATTTAGTCTTGTCAACTGCCAAGAGTAACTAGAGTATTAGGTTAAAACATGTAATAACGTAAAAGGTATACAACTATTGGCACAAATATTCCAAATGCAGAATTACATAAAAACCTGTTGGTTGTTCTGATGAGAGTAATACCTACTGTGGCTACAGTACCGTTAAATCGAGTCATTAGAGTAAACGTATTTGACTATATATCACAAATACATGTTCTTTCATCTAGCATACCTATATATCCGTAAATTACAGGTATACATAAGATATCATCAGCTGATCATTGAGGTATATTTCTGTAGAGGTACTCATGTTACCACTAGACTTTAAATGTAATGACAGGGTCGAGGTCTCTATGCAATCTTACAGAAAGGCGACCCTGTAACGACTGTTCACTGAAGCGTGAAATGGTGTCTGGCTAGTGTCAGGCAGGGTGACTGGGTGCCCTGTAGTTAATGAAGCGTGTTATCAGCTGCCTTATAAGCTGGGCAGAACAATATGATGTTACATAAGAAGTGTGAATTGCATCAATCTGATAGCTGTCATTATTATGGATCTTGTTAATAGTCTTATATAGATAGACAATTAGAGCATACCTGAAAGTTGAAACCACTGGCGTAAAATGAGCTGTCAAATTTTAAAAGACGGTGACAACTCTTGTCATGTCAAAACTTTAAAATAATAATGTTTTATGATTGACAGTGTCTCACCTCTCAAGCTTTGTATCTTCTCAAGAATAATCCGTTCCTTGTTGTTAGTGTACTCTGTGTAGAGACGACGTCTGAAGAGTACAAACCCGGTGTAACAGGTGACAACAAAATAAACGCCTAAGACGGCGTATGCCACCTTTCTGAACGTAAACCTCATGACGCCATATTGTACACACAACACTGTTTCAAGGTGTTTGGCTTGAAGATCCGCCTTCAAACATAGTTCATTTCGCGCTGCTAATGATTATCTACATCTTAGAGCCACATCGTTCGCCTATGATGCGTGCTTCTTACGCCAATCTCCCAAACTATCGACCGATCATGTCGGAGCGTTCTAACTCCTACACATCAAAACACACACAACGTGCAAGTCACATGACCAGAAGGGAAATACCACAGATGCTATTTTCGAAACGACTTTCATCGTTAGTATTATAATGATGCATAGGCTGCTGGCGGAAGTAATCAAATGATATCAGACGGATTTGTATCATCGTGATGAAACCACATTTCTGTTTCTATAAATAATATTGCAGTCATATGACTAATGATGGATGGATGCAAAATTAATAAGCAAATGACAAATAATGGAAATTGGTAGACGATCCCTCACAGTGTTATACAAACCTACATCACTAGCGGGCATATCCATCGATACATGATATATTTGGTGTTGTACACATATACAAAATGCTTAAATACATTGAAGTACAGAATGAATAGAAGCATATATCCAATTATAGGTTAGTTTAACTTTATAGATTTCTATATTTCTACCTAATAATATAGCCTAATACTAGTATTCGTAATTAATTAATATTTATTATTATCGACATAGACGCACACACGCAGTGTCACGCACGCACAAACACACACACACACACACACACACACACACACACACACACACACACACTACGAAATCAACCATTATCATGAAGTAAATTGTGGTTTATATTAGGAAAGATTTATTAATTTAGATCTTTATTGGTCTGAAGCGCTTGAAATAATATCTTATCTTATGATGATTGTGAATAATACGACCTGCTGGTCTGAAATGTATTAGCTAGCTCTACACCCCCCTCTCTCTCCGATCTCTCCCTCCCTCTCTCTCTCTCCCTCTCCTCTCTCTCTCTCTCCCCTCTCTCTATCTATCTATCTCCCTCTCCTCTCTCTCCCTCTTCTCTCTCTATCTCTCGTTCTCTCCTCTCACGATCTCTCTCCCTCTCCTCTCTCTCTCCATCTCTCTCCCCCTCTCTTTCTTTCTTTCTCTCTCTCTCTCTCTCTCTCTCTCTCTCTCTCTCATAATAATAATGTATCACAGAACATCGTGTGGTTCATTTGATAAATATGTTATACCTTTACATAAAGCAACATAAAAAACTATCTATATGATCAACGTTTCGTCGGCAAATTGCCGACACCATCAAGATTTATTAATATTATTTATTTATTTATTATTTATTTATTTATAAACATGTATTGAGTAACATTAAAATACATTATATTATTAACCACCAACTGTGACTCTAACAGATGAACGGTTAACGTTCTCACCATTTTGTCATGATTATGAGGCGCGAATACATCTCAAATTTGTAATGCTGATAATCCAAACACAACCTTATATTTATATTTGTAAATTTAATATTTGTAAATTTAAAGAGAAATATATATTATATACATGCCACAGACAAACATTTCCAGTTAGTTTACATGTGAGATAAAATAGATTATCGAAACTACCATAAATTATGTGATCGCATAAAGTCAGACGTTTCATATATTATTATCCTGAATAGTTTCCTAGAAAATAGTTTTTATCAGTCACTCGCAAGATGGCGACTAACACAGAAAATGTGACTGTCGGTGAAAATGAAAACAATGACACGTGTGAAATAGAAGCAACAGTGGCAACTGGTTTTGAGCAGACGGCGAGAGAGGAATTGGAAGAAAAGCTTAATGTCACAGCTCGTGCTGCTAGAGGGAAAGTTGTAGCAACAATCCCAATACAAGACGTACAAAAAGTACGCTATTTAAATGTTCACAGTTTTCGTGTTTGCATATGGTTATGTACACAGTTTTCGTGTTGGCCATATTGATGTATAATTAGTGACGATGTCTAAACATACGTGCGTGAACGGCACTAGTAATTTACACAACACATAATGCATCTCACTGGTGGTGAAATGAATTGCATTTACCTGAAACCTAAGAAGTTATTCAAAATATGTAAAAATAAATACTTTTTATTTAGCCTATCAAATAGTAATTATCTGATGAGAAAATTTTACTAAAAGTATGCTTGTGTCCTGAAGGTACTGGAGCTAGGATGTGTGGACAATATCCGTGTGATGATGACGACCCGGAAGAACATGGCCTTGCCCAAAGATCAGGTTAGAACTTTATTATACTTTATAGTAGTTTTTGAAGCAATTATGTATGTGCCCAATATCTACCTGCGGCCTGTACTGCTGTAGATGTTACACTTGTACTTTGTACAAGCTGACACATTAATGAGTCAAAATGACCCTCAAGACAAAACTACACCTCATATTTCACTTGTTATTACTAATTATTACAGTAGTCATTTTCTACTAGAGATCAAGATAGTCAAATGTGCAAGTTTTTTTAGGTACTTATCCCTGTGTCCTCTCGAACATGAAGGGATATAAAGGGCATGTTAATAATCTAGGCTATTTCATTTGACTGCCTATGGATAATACCTGTCCTAGGCAGGCAGACAATCCTTACTGTCAAGCCCTCCACATGTTATTTTATAGCATTGAATACTTGACAATTGTAAACTTACCTATTTATCATCCTATATCTGCTTTCTATTTCCCATACAGCTGGAGTGCATGGGACAGCTCCGTGACCTTGTCCGTGATGTTGACTGGGACCGAGGCCTGACTGTGTGGAAACAGGTCTACACCTTCCCCCATCCGATCCACTCCGCCCCAATCTCAGAGAACGTCGTCTTCAACGAGCCGTTCGTGACCTCCAGGGTGAACCAGCCCAAGAAGCAGGTCAAGGACAAGAAGGGCAAGGACAAAAAGGGAGACAAGTTCGGCGGGAGAGGAAACAAACATGGCGGGAAAGTCGACAAGAAAGGGAGAGATGGGAAGGTTAAGAGAGAGGAGAAGAAGAAGAAGAGCAACCCTGACCATGGTGACCTTGGAAATGGATCTGGAGATCGTGGTCAAGTCCCTGACCTTCAGTACGTTGGAGATGAAGGTCGGTATGTTCAGAACAACGCTAACATGGGATGTGATGTCAACTTTAGTAACCATGGCAATCACATTGTTGAACATCAGTTCAGTGATGCGGAATCTGACCACGAATTGAAGAAGAACAACATCACCAATGTAGAGAACAATGTGAATCCTGAGTTCAACACACAAACATGTGACGCTGAATTGACCGCCAACATCAAGGAAATGTCCTTGGTACCTGATTCAGAAAAGCCTGTTGTAGACAAAGACATTATACAGTCCGGCGGTCCTAATATTGAGACTGACAACAATGCTCAAAATAACCAACGCTGTGAATCTCCGATGGACGTTGACAAACCTGAAGAATCTGCGGACCAAACTGAATCTGACTTGTCCGCATCTGCTGAGAAACTTCCGTCCAAGGTTAGTTCCGAGGAACATCCGCCGGAGTCGGCTGGTCTGGAAATGTCGTCTAGTGTCGATCCCGAGGGATTCCAGCCACAGCCGTCCAATCAGATGGAAGAACCAACCATCGCCACGGTCACCAGTGAGCCAATCACAGAAGAGTCTCCTGCTGCTTCTTCAGCCAATCCTCAGGAAGAATTAGCAGCAACATCTCCACAGCAACCAGTATGTGATTTCTCATTTACCGAATTTTCATATTGTCAGGAAATAGTGATGTCCTTTTCCAAAGTCTAATAGGGGGTCGCAATATTTATATAATCATATTAATGCCATTTTTCTTGGGTTTATCTTCAAAAAGCTGGCTAATGCCTTTCTTCCATAGTATATAATCATAATATAGTAATACATCTCACTTTTTAAAAGCAGTTAGAGATGTTATGACTTTGTATTGTATTAATGGATTTAGTTCCAGAAAACAGTTGTCAGTTTAAATTTCATGGTAGACATCTTGCATTTACAGGAATCGACCTCACCCAATTCAAAGCCGAAGATTGTCGCCCACGACCCGCTGATGCCGTCCTTCAGAGTCACGTGCAACAGGGTCGGCGACAACCACAGCTTCGACTCCATGTGCGCTGCGGCCAACTTCGGCGGGGCAGTCCAGGAGTACTTTGGCTGGAACGTGGACATGAAGAACTTCCACATCGAGGTGATGCTGCACATCGACGGCAACGAGGTGGCCGTGGGCATCGGCCTGACCAAGGAGAGTCTCCACAAGCGGAACATCACTGTGTTCGGTGCGACCACGCTCAGACCCACCATCGCCTACAACATGCTCAGGTACGGCAGGGTTTGGGTGTTCCCCCCATCCTGAGTGTTTGGTGGTGATGTCTTCAGTAGTTACCTATGATATAATGATAGGACGCAATGTATTCATTCTTGTAGTGCAGCTATTATTCTTTGTCAGTATAATAATAATAATAATATTTAGTAATTTTTATAACGTCTAAGATCTAGACTAGCTTAGCTACTAGATGGCGCTGAACACAAGAAAAATTGACACGCTGTGAGAGAAAGTCTTGAAAAGTGGCTTTAAGGCCAAACAAATACATTTATAAAAATATATATTTGTATTTTAAAAGGACTGAATACACTTGGGAGATTTCACCTATGCCCATTTTTATTATTGGTCATATATAATATATAGAGCAATATTAGCAAGAATACAAACTTTATATAATATATAGAGCAATATTAGCAAGAATAATAACTTTCAGGCATGAAATGTCACGTAAACCCATCGAAATACGCTGTTGTACTTGGCGAATGTAAACTATCGTTTGTTTTGAAATTGCAGAGGCCTTCTCAACACAGGTTTCTCTGGACGGATTGCACAACTTTCTCGCACACGGCTTACTCATAACGGGTCTCGCGCAATATTGCAGATGATGATAGTTGCATCATTGTTAGTAATAAATCAAGATCCATGATGATTTTCAAAGCAAGAAATTGAAGTAGCAATGCACCAATGTATCCATGGTTAGAGTATAAATCACACATCTTGTCATGTCCAACAATGTAGATTGTCAGTGATGTAGACTGTGCTAGGTGTCTGAACTCTTGGCTTTACGCAACTCTTTCACCCGATTCTGGAACTGCTCATACATGTCTCTGTTCTTCTCAACACCATCGCCTTTCTTGTACATTTCACTGACGTTCGTACACGCATGTATGTTTCCCAGTCTGCAGGCTTGCAATGAATACAAATACGCCTTCTTCATGTCCTTGGGAACATCCTTTCCCTCGATATACAAGCCACTGGCGTGAAAACAGCTGTGACCGTCGTCTCTATCACATCCGCGTTGGAAGAACTCCAGCGCCTTCTTCATGTCTTGAGGCGGGCCCACTTTGCTGCTCGAGTAGAGGAGGCCTAAGTTACGACAGGCCTGGGAGTAGCCCAAGTCACAACCCTTGTTGTAGTAGAGCAGTCCCTGCTCCTCGTTTCTCACCGTGCCTGTAGTGGAACAACAAACAAGGGGAGATAACTGAAGTTTTATTAAGATTTGTTTACTATTTATATTGTTTGTTAAAAGAAATATATATATATAGAGTATATCGGGGTATATATCTTTTTAATTTGGGTTTAGAGCCACTTTCAAGATTCACTTATATCATAGGTTGTCAGTTTAGGGCAGGAGGAAAGCCGCAACATCCGTCGCGCTGAATGTTGCAGTAAACCTGTGAGCACCGGCTGGTACTGACAGACCAAGATTAAAATCATTCTTAATTGTCTGCCAGTTTACATGGTCTAGTTAAAATAATAATAGGGCAGGTGGTAAATAGGGTAATGGTAGAATATTTGGAATTCGAAGCCAAAGTCCATGAGTTAAAATCCTGGGCAGCTCGGCATTCATATTTGAGAAAGGTACATTTCTGATGCTATCATGATAGGATGCACTGGCTCTACTGTTGCAATGCACTTATTGTCCTTGGTCTGTCAGTACCCGCCAGTGCTCGCAGGTTTACTGCAACATTCAGTGATATAGATCATGATGTGGTGGGTTTCCTCCTGCTCTAAACCAACAAGCTATGATATACCGGTAAGTGAAAGAATACTGAAAGTGGCTCAAAACTCCAAATAAAAAAAATCTATTAAAAAAAAAAATTGAGTGCTTTGTGCTGATACTAGTTCAGAACTACACAGGTAGATTCATGACTTAAAACTAAGGATTTGATTGATTGAATTAATGTTTTACGTTGCAGCGGGAATATCTCACCCATAGGCCATGACAGGATCTAACACTAAACTTCAGAAGATCATGTGATGTAGCCAGTAATACTCACCTCTACCCATTGTATTGTAGTTGCCATATTTAAAACAGCTGTGGCCATACTCATTGTCATCACAGTTGTTCTTGAACACCACAGCAGCCTTTTCAAAATCTTTCCTCATACCCTCAAGAAATTCTCCAAGTCTTTGACATCCTTGAAAACAAATATTCTATTAAGTATATAAATTGTATTAATATTGTAATGCTGAAATGAATACAAAAAGTTTGCCATTCAAATCATTTAAAAACTAACCGGTATTTGATTATTCCTATGATTTTTATGTAATTACGGTATGACTGCTTAGATCACTATGGTACAAATATGGAAAATTGTCATGCGCACTTTATAAAGGATTTATAACAAATTTTCATATTGGCCTATATAAATCGATCATTTGTCGAATAGTAAGAAACAGCGTTCAAAGCAGAAAACCATTGGTGGCTCTTGTTAAAATTTGTACGTGCATTCAGTTAATATTTTAGCAGTCATAAAAAAGGTATGCTAAATAAATATACTAGTAACTGCTTCAGTGGAAGTAATTTACATCATGTACATGTAGTTATTTTTTAGTGAATTAATAATGTTCATATATGATATATAATGATTTACTCAACATTCTGTGCGAGTGTGATGATGTTATAAACTAGCAGTGCTGGATATCTTACTAAATACCGGTAGATCTAAATATTGATTTAAAAACACCTAAATAATGTTGTATGCATAACAGTTGTTTTGTGGTTTTTTTAGAAATTGTAGCTGTTGTGACAAGCACCTTCGGGGCTCTTTTCCTTGTAACATTGAAAGCGATACTCAATACTGAGATCGTTTAGATATTTCTCTGCCTGTTTCTCATCCGTGAAATCGTAGATCATCTTGAACTCATATAGTTAGAACCTAATATCCGCCGAGCAAGGTGACTTACAACTCCCCACACGTGAGTTACCTAACCACAAATACGGAGTTACGTCAAAAGCGGAAGCCCCCCAAACCACCGCTAGATGGCAGTTCGCGCCATCAAACGATAGAGAAGCGGCTGCCATTCACTAAATTTCAGAATTTTGTCTATTTCGTCTTCAAATATTGCCTCACGACAGGTCATATATGAAACAGATGTAAGTATTGGTGTCCAAGAAGATAATAGATACAGTTGTCGTATTCCTTTTAGCTGATGTTCACGCCCAAAATATGATTGGATATGTTTACATGGTTTACATTTTCAGTTTCTCTTGACATTTTCAGTGTTTCTGATTGGCAGGTGTTTTGATTTGGATTAGGAACTTCCTCAATGACCTTGATCACCAGTTTAGAGTGTTAATTTGATTGGAAGCTTGCATATTGTGTGCTTATAGGTGATCTTTTGACATTATTTCTCTCAATCTGGTTGCTATTATTGGGGCCCATCTAGGTTAAATAAGAAGTAAATATAGGACTGAGTAGGAGTAGGATGTTATGCAAGTCCATTAAATATCAAGCTTGACAGTTATAAGAAACGTGTATAGGTCTATTAGTAATTACTGAATATTTCAGCTTGTTTATCGTGTTTATTATCGCAAGATCAACAGACACAGCCCAAGTTTTTTTTCTCGGTACTGACAGTGCAGAAATTACCATTCCACCAAAATCTAACAGAGGAACGTTCAAGTTATGCACAAGGTAGCTCAACCAATATTATTTCAGTTTCAGCAGTTACCTTCATCATCAACAGAACCTCTGCTCTAGATAAGAACTATATCGGCATATGTACAATTGTAAAATATGCAGATATACATGAATAATTTCTTAATATGAAGTTTACACGATTTCGCGACCGCCGATTGGCTTAAACTATGTCATGTGACAAAAGTTT
>JAVCKZ010095629.1:0-11368 GCA_034780755.1 Lepetodrilus elevatus | reverse complement strand
AGTGAATGTATTTTGCAGTTGTAGCTAAGAACTAGTCCCAAACGACCATAAATATCTGTGATATTATGCCTTTAAGATTTGAAATAAAAAGTAACAATTTAATAAGTTTATAAATTATTACAATTTGCTCACTTATATACCTGTGATAATATAACATGATTTATTAATTGCACGAAACATTATAGACGTAGCATGCGAAACTCTACCTGTTCAGTTGTTGTTGGAATGTATAGTCGCTTTCTAGATTATTTCACTAATATACCACGACTTGTCAGTTTAGGGCAGGAGAGAAACCCGCAACATCCGTAGCGCTGAATGTTGCAGTAAGTCTGCGAGCACCGGCTGGTACTGACAGACCAAGGATGAGAACTGTATTGCTACTCTACAAACAGTGCATCCCATCAATATCAGCTTTCAAGATTAATTCTCTCATATCACGGTGTGTAGCTTACGAGGTTGCAAACCTGTAAAACCTGTAGAACTTTGCGTTGCTGTAAACATGCGAACACTGGCTGATTCTGACGAAACTATATGTCATTACAGCTACAGTGCCGACAGCCATCTATTACCATCACGTTGCATAGGATAACTTCCACGATCAGTAAAGTTCAGTTTGATGTTTGCTATAATAACGGTTCTTTGTGTTTTATATGTTGTTTGCATTATCAAATTACACGAGGAAATATAATAGAAGGTGTGTGTCTCTCTATGTCATTTCCGGTGACATGAACTTCCACAATGTTGATAGCTCATGCAATTGTTCTGCTGTGGCACCTCTGAGCTCTCTCCTTACCAAAGTGTCTAGATCCTGCTTTAGATACCAACGGGTGCTTTTTTTTCTAATCTTTCAATACATTTTTAAACACGGGTCTTAACTAAAATTGTGGTTGTACCTAAAACATTGTATTTGCATTCTGCAATGATGGTGCAATCTTAACTTATTCGTGTTTTTTTGTTTTTTTTATTGTTGGTGTTGATTTCATATTCTTTCACTTACATCACGACTTGTCATGTTAAATGTGGTGTAAATGTTGCAGTAATACTGCGAACACCGGCTGGTACTGACAGATCAAGCATTACTTATTCATGGACAAGAAACTAGGCTGGGGTTCTACACGGTTTTTAAAGAATATTAGCCATATATATACGCAGTGATTTGTTATTAGAATTAATTAATTAATTAATTATTGTTTTACGTCACGGCGGGAATCTTTCACCCATAGGTGACGACTGTTTATTAGAAGAGGATAACTCACAGCATACATGTTTGTGACAATTACCTTTCCTGGTACAGATAAAACACAAAGATAACAAGTACAGACTGTTCCCAAACATTCCATCCATTCAGTCTAATGTTCCAGGTACGTGAACATAGTTTCAACAGGGATGATTTGTTTGAACTTGATAATCTGGATTATAGTTCAACCAACAGTCCACCAGTTCTTAACGATTATTATAGTATGGTTAATAACAGTACGCTAATTAGTTTCGAGAATTTCAATTTACTCATTAGGCTAGAAATTATTGTGTGAGCAGAGGATTCCCAAATATAGATGCACAGTGAATTTCCTGCAGAATGTATCTAATACCACCGTACAGTAACACCGAATTCATTTCAAGGTAAGTTACTGTCATTTCATGTAAAGTGATAATTATGTCACACGCCTCTACAAATAGAAAGAAACATCATATTTTATGGGCGCTTCCTTGTGGGCGCGTCCTTGATCTTTCTCTTTAATCCTCTTTCATGAAGTTTTAATAAATAATATATTGCATGTATGTGGCAACATGTAATATTGCAAATATGTGAGATACCTCCCAATACAACTGACCATAGAAACAATATGCATCTGTTGGCACTTAATTGAGAAGGATATGCTATTATGATGTAAACATTTAGCCCACTCTGCTGGATTAGGCAGTCACCGCTCTTTAGTGCATCTCTGGATATCTTTAGCTTGGAGACAGTTAAACAACTTGGCAACAAACAATGGTGATTTCAGCAGTAAATAAGCCCTGGTTGAAGGTCCCAAGCCACGTCCAGTACAAATACATCCAAATATTTCCACAAATCCACGGAAAATTGCCACACCTGAGAAACATGCTCTTGTTGGTAGTAACTTCTCTATAAAAGAACTAAAACGCAGGTGAACAGTGACCAATATTTACTATGTACACAATTAACAGATTTACATGTTCGATCACAGAGTGAGATCAGCGATAGCTTCGGTTCTTCACGTTGCTCTCAGAGTAAAAGTGGACCCCGATCTTCTTCCTCTTATCCTCACGCTCCGCTCGCCGACGCTGGAACATAAAAATATCCGAGTCAGTAAAATAGAACACACGAGTCAGCAAAATTGAAACATCCGAGCCGGAACAAATACTGAGTTGGAATAATAGAAGTCCATAATATAGAATATTAAAAATCTGCGTCAGGAAAATGTCTGATGTTGTTGGTTATTTATCATTCTCCTAAATCTTGACCCTTGCTTTAACTATCTTCTATTAATGAGTACTACTGCCCTTCACTATCTGTGAACAATTATGTAATGCATTATTGCGTGCTGTGTTATTAACAATCAGTGTTGTGGATTTTATCCAATGCCTCTCTTAGATCATATGCTGCTTTACAAAATCACTAGAAATGCATGATCATATAGTCTCGAAGGCAACCAAAGGTAGAACATACACACTTTCCTACTAATGATCTCTGGGTATTACTGTACCTGTTTGCTGTTCAGTTTGGGTGGCTCTATCACCTCTTCCACAAATTTCCTCTTCATGGCACGTGGCTTTTTCGCCAACTTCCCGGCATCCACGACATCTACGCATGTGACAACCTCCGTGTTTTTGTACTCGTACAGACAACCATCACCTGAAGCCAGAATATCAACAAATTTAGCCATTTCCAAGGCTATATACAGCATAAAATATAGCCATTGCTTGAACTACCCGGTATATGCATGGTAAAGCCTATAAAACTATAATAACGATACAACAAAATGGATACCAGGGTCATTACAAGAAAAAAATTACTAATAAAATGTTATAAACTGGCAAACAATTCTAAGAAGAATAAATCCCCTAAAGATGTTGTAGTGAATGGGAGGATTGCCCATTTAACGTAAAACAGTAAAAAAAATATTATTTAAAATTGACCCACAAAATGTTGCTTTCCTTAATAATTTGCCAATTTTCACTATGACAGATCAAAATTTGCATTCATTATTCAATTCTTATCCCATGTAGCGCTACAAGCCATAACTCCTGTACGATCATTCCGCGGATCTGAGAACTTGGTCCTGAGCGCTGTTTCTTACCTGTCTGTGCTGGAACTCTTCTATCGGTCTGTTTGTCAGTCTGTAGCGGCGTCACGGTCCACTTGCCACTGGAGGCGTTGCGCACTTCTGTCTTGGACACCTTCTTACCGTCGCCAGACTTTACAGCAGTCTTCTGTGCTCCTTTCGCCGAGTCCTTGACATTTGATTTCTTGCCGACGACGACCTTGCCTTTCTTCTTCCCGCCATCGGTGCTGGAGGTAACGGCTGATGACGACACCGACAAGGTTGTAGAGGAGACAGCTGACAATGCCGCTTTGGCAGATCTTGACCGAGTTGCTCTTTGAGACGTCTGCTCAGCTGGCTGTGGAGCCACTTCCTCTTCCGCTGGGTCTGATGGCGAAACTTCTGACTGAACATCTTCTGATGCATCTTCACCATCATTGTCATCACCATTGTCATTGATTTCATCATCAACGTCGTTGTCATCATTGCCAACTTCATCGCCACCCTCTTTCTTTGGTGGTCTGACATCATCACCTTTGAAAGCTGCCATCATTCTGATCTTACTCAGATCCTGAACGACTGTGGGCATGACCTTGGGCCGTGACCTTTTAGATTTGCCTTTGTCCTTGTCCTCAGTGTCCTTGTCCTCAGTGTCCTTGACTTCAGTGCCCTTGACCTCAGTGTCCTTGACCTCAGTTGTCACAGAGGTGTCTGATTTTTCTTTCAATTTAATGCTGGCAAGTCGTTCCTGAAAAGCAGACATACATAATTTCAAATATTAGAAAAATATTGTTTCAAACTATGCACAGCAGATTTTGGCGATGAAACATTAGGTACAGTTATGACCAACGAGCCAATAATTAACTAATAGTTGTTCCATACCTCGGATTCCGGTGGTCGGACAAAGTACGGAATCTTGCCACGCTGCCAGTCGTTTAGGATCATCTTCGCCATCGTATTGATGTCTGGTTCTGCTCCCTGAAACACACACAAAGGTCATATACTCACTTGTCTGGTGGGATTGTTGGTCAGACTACATCCGTGTCTACAATGTCCTCAAAATTTGACTTAAAAAACCCAAACATATTGTTGTTTAGAGCTGCTTTCAAGATTCCTTGCAATATCACAGCTTGTCCATACTAAATTGCAGTAAACATGTGAGACCTGGCAGGCACTGGCAGACCAAGGATGATACCTGCATTGCCACAGTACAGACAGTGCATCCTATCACGATCACGTCAGAAAGACAACTTTCAGAATACTGACCCGGGGGCTCCCGGGCCATGATTTGAACCTAGGGTCTTTGGCTACGAAGACCAACTTTCTTCCGTTGCTCTGCCACCCATGAACATTGATGTAGGACACCAGGGACAGGGTTTGAACCTAGACTGGTGGTTTCAACGTACCTTGAGCAGCCTTCCGGACTTGCGAGCCATCTGCTCCAGGAAGTCCTCCGGTGACGTCCAACTCTTGATCTTGTATGTCTTGTTGATGTACTCGGTCTTCACCCGGTCCAGCATCGGTCCGATGTAGTCCTCAGGGGTTTTGATGTTCTCCACTCGTACCTGACGGCAAAACAACAAGCTCCGACTTACACAGGTTCTACAGTTGGGTACAGACAAGGGCATTACATGTACATTAACCCTATCCCTGCTGGATTAGATACAGGCACAGCTCTTTAGGGCATCTGCTTGCCTCCAACATGGAGAGGGTTAAATGTGATCTATGGGTTTTTCAATTTGGTTTGTAGTGGGATTTAGAGTCACTTTCAGGGCTATTTCATTCATATCAGGGTTGGTTGCTTGAATTTGGGTTTAGAGCTGCTTTCATGAGTATTTTATTCAAATCAGTGTCACGAGGAAACCTGCTACACCTGTAGAGCAGAGCATAGCAGTAAACTTGCAAGTACCAAGGATTGTAACTGCAGTGTAACAGACAATCTTATCATGATTGCTTCAGAAAGGTAACTTTCACGAATATTGATGGTGGCTAAGACAGTCTTGAACTTGGGACTTTTAGCTGAATGTCAAACATTATGGCCCCCGAGATTACGAAACTTTTTTCAGTACAATTTCATGCTCAAATCAAAGTTTTATTCACAAATTTTATATTTGAGCTTGAGTATGAACTTGTACTCAAAAATATTTGTAATCTCGGGGCCTGATCTACTACCGAGGTACCGCCCACCACCAGTAAGTGTGGAGCCAGGGCCAACTTCCAGCACCACTCACCACGCCTTTAAGCACGATCTCGGTCTGCGTGGAGCCGGTAGGATACACCACTCCAGGGCAGTCCACCAGGAAGATCCTTCTCATCAGAGTCACGTACTGCCACACCTAGAACAACACGGTCACATTTCACACCAGGCAGAAGCACCCATAAGCAATTTATAAAAATAATAATTAATTGGTTTAGATCTGTTTTCTAGATTCTTTCACACGCCATGAGCATGTGTATGACATGGAATAGAATTATTATTATTATTATTATTTTTATTATTATATCATAGCTTGTCAGTTTAGTTTAGGGAAGGAGAAAACATGCAACATCCAAAGCACTGAATGTTGCAGAAAACCTGTGACCACTGGTTGGTACCAACGGACCTAGGATGATAACTGCATTGGTAGACTGCATACTATCATGATTGCATCAGAAAGGTTATTTTCACGAACATTGATGTTGAGTTCCCTGGCCTTTTGCTCCATTCAAACTTTCTACCATTGCGCTACCTCCCCATAGGCAATTTATTAACGATTCAATGTAACCAGATTGCTGTAGAGGAATTGATAGTGCAGTACTAACCTTTGTTTCTCCAGCGATAGGCGCAACTTTGCAGACTTTCTTTGCCCGCAGTGTGTTGATGATGGAGCTCTTGCCGACGTTGGGGTAGCCAATAAACCCCACACTGATCTGCTTCTTGTCCATGTGTAGCTGTGAATCAATCAAAACTCGATAGAATTTCATGTAGGTGACCGGCTGATTGCTTATGTCAAATCTACATGTAAATGGTAAATGGCAATCCAAATTATTACAAATTGAGATCAACCAATGTTATTTTTCACATTTATCTTTTACAAAAAAAATATTTCATTACAGACATGACAACAGATAATTGTGATTTCAGCAGAAAACAATCCTGGGCTCATGTCCGGTGGAAATAAACTGACCCCTGGACAAATATATCAGCAGATTTCAGCGGATCCACAGAAAACTGTCATGCCTGGTGTGAAATGTTATGAAAATGGTTAAAGAAAGTGATATGACTTTACCTTTCCAAACTGTCTCAGCAAGTTGATGAGTGCACCCTTTCCGAATGGATTCGTGATACTGGCATGGAATGCCATAGTTGGATGCTCAGCAGAAAGGATAGCCACCCATTTTTGCTGGAAAGGAACAAAAATAATCTGATGATAACTTAGATCAATATTAATTAATTGTCGCGGCAGGAATATCTCACCCATAGGCGACAGATCAATATTAATGTAAGTTACAGTACAAAATGCATGTCATGTGGCTAGCTGTGAAACATTGAATAATAAACTTTCAATAATATTTTCCCTACTCTATACCAGATCTTTTTGATCAATTTGATGCAAATCCCTGTAAGAATATTCTAACCATATTGTAAAAGAAAATATAAAATAAAAATAATAAATTTATAAATATTTTAACCATACATCATGATCCAAGGCAACTAGAGATATCATACATATTTATGCTTGCAATTAAGCTAGCAGGGAGAGGGTGGAACCAGACCCCAAGATTACGAAATTGTTAAGATTTTGTCCACAAATCCCCAAACCAAATTTGAGCTGAGTATGAAATAGTAATAAATAAAGTTTTATATTCTCAGGGGCTGATAATACTAATCCTATAGGACAGAATTGTGCAGAGTTACGCAAAAAAAACGTGACGCTTCTATTCAGTATAGTGAGAAACAAGTATGGTACAGCATGGTAAGAAACTGTCCCTCCACTTACCGTGACCCACACAGGGACCAGGTCGACCTTGTTGAGGATAAAGATGAGGTTTTTGTGCGACTTCTCCTTCTTGAGATATTTCTCCACCTGGTAGCATCGCGTTCCAAGCGGATCTCTCGCGTCCAGAACCTGTATGACCACATCTGACGAGTCGATCACCTGACGAAGGCAAGATACAGGTTTGTAATTTCATACATTGTCTTTCACATTTCAATCTCTCAACATTTTTGCTTTGTACATTTAGGCCCCTTTTTCAGTGCAAGAGAAAAGCTGTCACACCTGTGCGAACCCACCTTGCAGAACCCACATGGACAACCTGGTATTAAAGAACCAAAGTCAGTGAATGAGTTATTGAATTACGGGCTATCCGATATGTGAGTGGATTATTGTTTTACAAACGGTGTACCTCACTTACGCCACTTCCTGCGGCTAGACTGTTTTATTTGCAAACCAGCCGGCTCATTACTAGCCGGTGTACGCCACTTACGTCGGTATCTGGTGATTGGTGCACTTTGGCTGGAAGGAAGTCAGCCGAGTTGGGTTTATAAACTTTTGCTGTCACGTGACTCTCGAACCAGAAAAAGCAGCTAGCCAGCTTAGGCAAAAGACACGCAGGCAAGACGGAATCTAAGAAAGACAACCCACCTTGTACAGTTCGTTCCATATACGTTTAGACTGTCCTGCCTTGAATACAATCTCTGGCGCTTCGTCCTTCACACCAGTGTCCTCTCGCACAAGGTCAACGTCATTCTCTGCGTCGTAGGTTTCTGTCAGCTGTTCTGCCTGGGACATCAGGAGCTGAACAGGAAAGTAGTTCTGTATACATACACTAGCCGAAGGCAATATTTAGCTGTACAGGAAAAGTAGATCTGGGGCCCATTGCAGAAAACAGATGTAGTTACAATTGATTGTAAAAGTTAAAATTCCAGAACCAGCTACCAATGTAAGTCACCTATGGGTGAGATTTTGCTGCTGTGACCTAAAGCATTATCAATCAATCAAACACTAATGTATGTCTGGTTGCATGAAGATCTTTTATCGCAGTTTTGGCTCACCATATTCTCAACTATTGTAGCGATAAGTGTTTTATGCAATGGACGTACACTTGCAACTATATATATATATTATTTTAGCAATTAATTTAGGTGTTTGAACTATTATAGGGTTCGAATTATTAGAGTAATTACGGTATTCATCTGCACAGGAAAGTAGTTTTTGATATATACACTAGCTGCAGGCAATATTTCCATATTAAATTTGACTAAGATAATGTTTTCACATAATTTCAATGTAAACTATACCTCCATATCTCCTACTTTCAGATTTGGCCGCTTTCTGTGAGCTTTCTTTCCAAAGGTCGACCCAAAGCTCTCAGTTTCTAGTAAATGCACCCTTGCATTCTGAAATAATAATTCAACATGTAAATAATATTAATATAACGATGTCCATAACTAACAATACACAACATAACGATGTCCATAACTAACAATACACAACATACTCGCTTAGTCCAGTAATGTAATCAATTATTTTTTTGCCTTACTGAAAATCAGGAAATGATGGAACAAGACATTTTGGGATGAACCAGATATTATGTAAGGTCAAACAAAAACAAAAGAAAAGCCTCATTCAGAAGCTTAGCGACATACCTTCGCCACTTGATTCAGTAAGGTGATTGGCAGTTTGGTCTTCTTCATGATGACCTTGTACGGATCTCGCTTGACCTTGTCCATCTCTTCCTGGAATGTCTGGAGTGCCGACTGAGTCACAACACGAGTGTTGCCTGGCAACATAATAATTACAGATATATTATAGCCAATGCAGAATAAAAACAGACAACAAAATTAATAATATTGGCTGAAAATAATAATCAGTATTAAAAGTTAAAATCTAAAATAAATCCAATACATTTTTTGTCTCAATACATTACTAATTATTATTATCAGTAGTTTACACGTCACATGTAAATATGCTTTAAAAAGTATCATTTTCAATTTGACATGGCAGTTGCATAAAATATGAAATGTCTCACCAAACCATCTTCTATTGGGTTCGACTCTGGCAACTGCCCCTGAGGAAAGACGTGACTGGTAGGGTGCAGGAGAAAGTATATACCCCTTTGAATCTCTGAAACAATGAAAACGTTCGTTGGTTTTCATAAATGATTATTGTGTAAGAATTAGAAACATTGTTTCTTGATTGCACTATTCAGGCATATACAAAGAAATTTGGCCTATAATTGCAATATTATAACATTGGCTATTCATCCCATCATCTAAACCTTTTTTTAGTATGATTTCATGCTCTAAAATATTGTATTAATAAGTAATAGTATACTTATAAAAGATTTTGCAATGGTAAGATTTCTTTGGCATGCCAATTATTGATTGACAAAAAGACTCGTACCTTATAGGTTTGAAGTTTTTGTACATCAGCAGACGTTTTATTGTAGAACGGTCTCGCATGTTGTGTCCACCCTGCCCCTTCACACGATCTGCAGGAAGAAATAGGATATATCTGCATCCAAAGAGACATGCACGTTTGGAATGAGTGAGTGAGTGAATATGGAGTTTAACGTCGCTGCAGGACATTTGGAAGAAAAAGGGGTGTTGAAACAGGGTTGATGTGTTCAGAACAACTAGTGAGGCTCTGAGTGTATCCTAAGTTATCATGGTTATAGCTGGATTAAATCTATCAACGTATTTGTACACTTGAGTGGAATAGAATTCATGCTGACTCCACACAGACGTTCTTAAACATGTTAAAGATGAGAGAAAGTGAGAAACCCAAGTGTTTTAAATCTGGGCATTTGCATATGACTATTGTATAGAAGGTGTATGGCCTTCCGGGTGGGCTTTGCATCACTTTCCTGTGTGGATTCAAAAGATCGATGTTGTGCGCGGACGTACAGTCAATAAAATATATTTGTAAGTTGTTTTCTTTCGTACTGTGCTTCATTTTGTGTGAAATGCACATTTGGGTGGGTTCCTTTGGGCGTGTCAGCGGCAAATACCCTGCTAGGTAGGGTGGAATGGCGTCCGTATATTTTGCAGGTGCTAGGTACTGAACCAAATATTATATGCACCAACTTCCGCCAGTAATGCTTTACAACAGCCGCAGCTCATACGTACGTTTTCATAGCTTTTTGTAGACGTTTTTGATGCCTGTATTGGGGTATGATGTCCCGATTGGGTATCATGCCCCAATTGAGGGGTGTACTGAACCTGTTAAGTTTAAGTCTCCACTATGAGAAACAACAAGTATCGATACAGATATTTGGCAGACTAATAACTATGCAAATGAGGAAACTATTTAATATGACCTCATTTTCATTTGACTGCATACTACTATTTATGAATGTACACTTCCCTAGCATAGTTTACATTGAATGAATATCGAGAGGGTAACATAATTTCGTGGCATGCCTTGTGGTCGTCCCCACGCAACTAAGCAACATTCCGGATCAAAGACATACTCGTGTTCTTTCATATCCATTTCAATTTCAGATATTTTTGTTGCAAGCATTCGCTGTTGTTGGCGCAGTTCTTGAAAACCTGCAATAATCTGTTCTTGCGATTTAACCGGTTTGGCTTTGGCATTCTGTGCATTTGTTGACGCCATCTTGACAAACTGGGAACTCGCTGCTCGCTAAAAAAAGGAAGCTAAACTGGTTTGCTTGTCTGCGCAGATTTTGAACTTGTTTGTCAGTAAGCAACGCCCAGTCGATATGAAAACGAGTTACCATGCAGTGCGTATAGTTTCCTCACAACTAATTACAGAATATTTGGATGAAAACTAGACGTTCTATATTATAATTAGTTTGGCATGAAATGCATTGACCCCCCCTATTTCGTAGATTATCTCGGTAAGTACTTCATGGAATGAAAAACAAAAGAACTCCATTTTCTAATTTCATTCTACCTAACCAAAATAAAAATAATATAAAATATTGCACCGGTAATAAAAAATCTGTTTATATACAGTATATAACAATGATTAAATATTTTGACTTTAGTATTATTTTATCCAGAGGGGCGACGTTCGAAAGAATGAACAGACAAATAGGCTGAATTTGCACGTGCGGGTATGTGAAGAAGAACATCA
>JAVCKZ010095618.1:0-11369 GCA_034780755.1 Lepetodrilus elevatus | reverse complement strand
ACTGTGTCTGAGTGGGGTATCATTGTTCTATCTGCGACATGATATTCTAAGTGAACTAGCACTATAAAAACTGGTGGCAATCCAGACTAGTCAAGCAGTACATATGCATGCAAGTCATGATATTAGTGAAAGATTGGTAGTTTGGTTTCATAGTATTATGTCACTGTTTTCAGGAACAACTAGCTAGTCTGCGTCCGTTGAAAGTCCCGCAGAAGCCCGTGGGGATGTCCAGTAAGACCGGGCGCGTGGACATTGGAGATCTGCCGGACTCCGTCCAGGGCAAGACCGAGCTGACTACTCTGGCTAGGAAGACGGCGGCATTGATGGCCGTGAGTACCAATCTTCTAAACCCCAGGTCCAGTGTCACTTAAACGTACCCCACTGGCCGTAAGTACCAATCTTCTAAACCCCAGGTCCAGTGTCACTTAAACGTACCCCACTGGCCGTGAGTACCAATCTTCTAAACCCCAGGTCCAGTGTCACTTAAACGTACCCCACTGGCACGCCCTCATCGCGCAGGCTCAAAGTAAGGATCTCCAGGATGTCGATTCCAGGGTATCATTTCTCAAAGCTCTTGTATCCATTGTGAGACCCTATCGCCAGAGGCCTGTTCAGGAGGGCGAGTTTACGCGTGACGTCACATATGAAGTATGAACGTTTCCAAGGAGATTTCGCGTAAACTCGCCCTCCTGAACAGACCTCAGGTGTAAGTGATCTCTATGAGAGTGCTTCAGGCGTCGTATTCCAGCAGTGATGTTAAACTCCATAATCACTACCTGTGCTTTTTTTTACTTTGCCGGCTAGCTGTTGTCTGTTTCGAGAGTAGAGCGAAGTGCCGGACGAGTCTATCAGAGTCTAGAAATCATAGTCGGTCGCAAGAGTATGTGATATGCGCGCACAAAGCGGCTCGAAATCCTATCCGGCGAAAGTGATAAAAGAGCACCCCTACTGTCTCGTAGTAGACACAAGAGCATCTTGAAACCATAATACCCAGATGTTCCGTAATGTACTCAAAATAAATTGAGGGACGGCTAACCATTGTGGCAATGGTGGATCTACTAGCGATTTATTTGTCCAGGGGTAATTTTATTTGCCTTTGATGTGGCTTCGGGCCAAGACCCCGGGCTTGTTTTCTGCTGAAATCACAGTTGTCTGTTGCAATGCCTGTACCTGTGTTTTCTCGCGCACAGGACGTGAACAAGTTGAGCTGCTGCCCGATGGTGATCGACATCACGAAGAGGACGCCGGGAGTTCCCCCTGTGACGGAGACCAGCAGTCCGGCCAGACAGCTCGTGGACCAGACTGCGGTGCTGACCGGCATGGAGAAACAGATACAGGAGGTAGCTGCTCAATACTCAATTTTATTGTCCAGGGGGTCGATTTATGTCGAGGGGTCGATTTATTTAATTTAGTTGTCCAGGGTCGATTTATTTGTCCAGGGTCAATTTATTTGTCGAGGGGTCGATATATTTGTCCAGGGTCGATTTATTTATCGAGGGGTTGATTTATTTGTCGAGGGGTCGATATATTTTTCCACAGTAATTTTTTTGTCCAGGGGTCAATTTATTTTCCAGGGGTCCGTATGCACAGACGTAGTTTAGTTAAACCGTAGTTTAAGGATCATACCGACAGTGGTATAACTCGTCGCTTAAACCTAGTTTAGCCTAAACTGTCGTTAAACTATATTTGTTGTGCATACAGACCCTGGAGTCAATATATTTATCCAGGGGTTGATTTGTTTATCCAAGGGTCGATTATATTTTGTCATGGATCAGTTTATTTGTCCAGGGATTGATTTGCCCTGGGCGTGGCTTTTATTGTTAGGCACATCATTGGGGGCTATTACAGAAAATTAGTATTTCCAGAGAAGAGTGCAATGTGTTTCAGTGTTTTTATTTGCGTGTTCTGTATTTTCAGGTACAGGTTCAAGTGACGACACTAATGGCGTCGTGTCGACCGGGTGGTCAAGTAAGAACAGACTTCTCGACGTTCCCCACACCACAGTTTGCCAGAGTAAGTACTGCATTCAAACAATTCTTGCCACGTGCTAGCCCATTAACACAAGTTTGGCCATATTCATCGACAGAATCGCTATCACAGATACGTTCAGATAGCCATTAAGTTGGCTGTTCATAAATCCCAGAAGATTTCACAAATACATACTAGCTGCGCTTTTTTTGCCTTGCCCGGCAAGCTTGGGCATTTCCAATTATATTATCCTCGTTGTCGGATAAATTCATGACGTCACCACACACTCAGACATATTTAGAAATCCTCGTGCTTTGACAATAGAATCGAAAACACGCTTATTTATGCGCACGCAAAGCGGCGTACACCGGCAGAGTAATCGAGCAGCCCTACTGTTTAGCCCTCCCCCTGCTGGATTGAACACAAGCACTGCTCTTTAGGGCATCTCCGGTTGCCTCCAGCATGGAGAGGGTTAAAAGAAAAATCCCTTTTTAAGAAATTGTGATTACAGATAAACAAATGTTTTGAATGAATGTGTGCACTGAAGACATCGATGATGTATTTTTCAGATGCTGCATGAAAAGAGTGGAGGTGGCATCAAGCTGGCCACCATTACGATACCACTCAAGGGCGGCAAGGGGGAGACAATCCCACTCAACGTCACGCCAGAACAGTTCCGAAGAATCCACGAGAAATTTATCTGCTAGAACACTGCTTATTTCATGTTGTCATAGCAGCATGCTCCATTTGACTAGCTTTTGGATGTACCGTATTGAGATCTCTGAGTATAAAAAACTTGCATTAAAAGAGACGAAATATGACATTTGAAAAAAAATATAATAAAAACCTTAATGAAACAAAGATTGGGCTCTTTAGAAAGGAATATGAGGAAGAAATGCATTATCTGTGTGAAATGCGTACATTATAATGAATTTAACAACTTTAGTGCTATCCAAATGGAGTTGCTGTTATATTATACCTGGTGCAATATCTGCCTTGTTAAATCTTAATATTTATTGTGCTATTTCATTCTATCGGTGGTTGATTATTTTCTTGCCAGTATTGGTGGTGTATGCTTCCGAATTTACCATTATGATCTTACTATTATCATTGAAAAACGTTTTAATTACATGTATTGAATATTTCAATATCAATTTTTTAGTTTTTCTTTTAGTAGATTAGATTTGTCATTATTTGAGATACGATTAATTTAATAGGTTGTGTTTGCGGTAAAAATATGTCCTCACTACTTAATGAAAGAGGGAATACAAATGACTTCGTCTCTTATTCACATTTTTTCGCAATTTTGAAGAATAAGAGAATGAATTGGCTCACCAATGCGCATTAATTTTCTCGCGAATTGAACAAAGGATATCAAATAGGTCTTTAGAAAATTAGCTGAAATATATTCAAATTGGTAGTGTATGCATTAACAAAGGGTAAGAATACTTATGGAAAATTGAATCATCTAATCTTGTGTGCAGTAAGTATAGCACCGTCAGGTGTAAAGAGTAAATAGATCTATAATTTATTTTCCAATATTTATGACTCGAGTAATTTGCTAACATTAATATTCTCAACTGAAAACAAAGCAGATATTTTCAGATTGACTATTTTTCAATGCTGTTTACTTACTTTTCAACACTAATGATATTTGAAATTTTGAAAATTTGTGATGTTTGAGAATATGGCTTGTGATGTTTCAGAACATGGCTAGTCAGCGGTTCTCGACACACGTTTACCAGCCTTCCATGTAGTCAATGTAATTATGGGTGTTGCCACATTTACCAGCCTATGTAGCTCTTCTGCCAAGAACAATGTCTGTGAAGCCTGCCATTAAAATATTGTAAATATGATTTCGGAAATCTGTCGTCTTTATGTCAATCATGTGACCTGTTTCAGTACATGTCAAATGGCAACTGCGAGATATTGCAGTTCAACTGACTGGTGTGTTTCCATTAGTCTCAATCAACAATTCATCTTCTGTTATGACCCGAGTGAAAACAGCTCAATGTGTCCTCTGTAATTTATCGTCGCAAATGGGTGAAAGATTCCTGCAGCGACGTTAAACTCCATATTCACTCACTCGCTCTTTAATAGCGCTCCGTAGCGGACTCGTCATAGCCGTCTCCCGCGTGCTCTGGAAGAGGGGCACGTGCGGTACAGGTACTTGGCCAGCGTTTCACGAAAGGGGTGTAAATTTACGCCGGATGTAAAGCACGGAGTACATGTAACTCTGTGCATGTACTCAGTACTTTACGTTCGACATAAATATACACACCTTTCGTGAAATGTAGGCCATAGCTCATAGCTCATGAATGCCTTCCACGTACATGCACGTGTACCGGAAGAGGGTAAACTGATTGTTGACACTCAGCGTGTTGCTATTTATAGACCTGGTGCTGCACGCTATTGAATTGAACTGACATTGATGACATCAAAGACTATATATTAGTATCAAAACATGTAAAATCCAATATACAAAAAGCTGAACACGAATTAATAATGTAAATGTTCTTTTATTGATTGTAAAACATTTATGGTAAAATATAAATCATTTGATAACAGTTGATGTATACAGAAGCCCAAACGGGACTGGGGCAGTATTCATAAAAAATCTTGGAAATGGAATAGGGGAAAAAATTAATTTATAACAATTCTTAGAGTAACTTTTAGCTGTCCTTAGGAGAAGTGTATTTGCAATACTCCAAGCTTTCAGGTATGTAATGTTATGCAACACCATTGGCAATAAATCCTTTTACCTGTCAATGATAAATGATCTATAAAATGGCGTCTATTCACGGGGATTAATATGGTTGGAAGAGTAGTACACTGTGATTGGTCCTTGGTCAGACGGCTGAGAGAAGGGGTCAAGAGGTCGCACACTCCAGCTCACCAGCAAGTTATGTAATTAAACAAACTGACAAATCAGACGGAACAGCCATCAGAAATAACCTGAATACATGTTGAGTGTCAATTCAATTCAATGACACAGCTACAATCATTAAGTCAGATAAATATTGTCAACTTTCCCTACAATAAGCCTTGATGTGGTATTTGTTGTTATTAATGTATTAAATTAACACTTCACACATTTACCCCTGGATTAGTCATTGGCACTGCTTTTTGGGACATCTCCGGTTGCCTTCAACATGGAGGGAGTTAACAAGGTACCAATATATCAATACTAATAATAATGCCACTTCTAATGCATTGACTATTCTATTCAGAGATTTCTCATAATAGCACTACCAGGGTTTCTCCGAACGTGCAATCCTGTGTCCCATACGCAAAAATTGCAAGTTTGGACGCACTTTATTAATAAAAAAAGTATATCAACATGCGTCCCCAGGACTCTCAAATTTGAAACCTGAGTGGAACCCTGCTACATATATTCTCAGCTTACCAGATTTTCCAGCATGGAGAAAGTACATACAATTGCAAATCATAGTTCAGCAATTATGAATAAATTATCTTCGTTAGCAGCCGTACACAATGTACTTGGTCATGGATAAAGTGAAAGTTATGCAGTGTTACAATGATTGAGTACACTTGATTAGACAGCGTGAAGGAAGATACATGAAAAGCGATTTAGTACGATCTAGCACTGTAACCACTGCAAGACGTCCTTACAGAGTATACGTCAAGTAATTCCTAGCAACACTTCTTTGCGGATGAACCACAGCAAGCAGGGGCAGCTAACTCTCCCTTTGCACGTAACTCCTCCATATACTTGAACGGGTCCACTTTCTGCAGCATAATAATGAAGACAAATTACAAATACATTAATAATATAAGACGGTTGATTGTAGATGATATTTAAACATTTAAAATATAATTTTCTGTAGGTATTAAATTTCTGATATTGGCTCCAGCTGAAGGCAAACTCCAGCGATATGAAATCAATAGATCTAAATCTGTGATATTATTTTATATAAAGTGTCAAAACTTGAGAGCTATCTGAAAGTTGATTATTGGTAATTGTACACACCACTTCTGATATGGTACAACACGCAGTGCTTGAACCACAACACGCCTTGAAGTCGAACTCGTCCTTGAAGCGGGAACACAACAAAATGGTGGCCACCTCTCCATCAACACCCATTGGACTTTCTTTCTGCTCGGAGGAAAATATTTTGTAAAAAATTAATTTCAAGACATTTGATAACTTGAGAATATCATAAACTCAATGGTAATTATAATTGGAAGTAGAAGAAAATGTGATATTTGTATCATTAATTGAAATGATCTGCTAGAGATGTAAGCAATCCATTGCTTATCTCCCTTGATTAATTATGGTCTTGCCCTTTAATAAGAATAAAGAATGTGATCATTTCTATCATAAATGTTGAAAATATCTAAAGATTCCTACTGATACTGTTAGATTGATCATATAGCCTGAGTGAATACAGAGTTTAATGTCGCTGCGGGAATCTTTCACCCATTTATGACGAACTCACGTATCGAGAAGAAGATAAAAACAAGCCATTTGATTAAATGTATGCTTGGAATGTGTACTGGAAAAACTACTCGGAGACGTAAATATATTTCCTAGAATCCTACCTTCATTGTGAGATTGTGATCAAACTTGAGCTGCTCAGGATTGTCGGTTATTTCTCCTTTGTAGATAATTTTCTGTCTCGACTGCTTGGTGGCCGGCAGTTTGAACAGTCGGTAAGTCACTGACACGAACTTGGCGTCACCTACCGGAGGAATATACCAGTATTTAGTGTTACGTGAAGACAACTTCCCCCCAACCATTCTGAGATTTGGGCCTGAGATTACGAAATGTTTTGAATACAATTTCATGCTGAAGCTCAAATTTAATATGGAGATTTGTGAAAAAAAAATTTGAATTGAAAACAAAATCATTCTCAGAAAGGTTTCGTAATCTCATGTTCGGTCACATGTGACTGCGTTTATTTATCTCACCTAACACTTTCTTGAAGTCTTCACGATCCACTGGAACGGGTGTCGCTGTGACTAGACGCGGCTGACTGAATCCTACTTCCTTCGCCAGCGTGTACAGATCCTCCCACCAGAGGGCGCCACTGATGCACTCTCCTATTATAATAATAATAATAATAATAATAATAGTAATAATGATAATGATAATAATAATAATAATAATGATAATAATAATGATATTATTTTTTTAAATCAATAAAATAAATATTAATAAAATAATAATAACAATGTTAATAATAATAATAATAAATAAATAATAATAAAATATAAAGTGCAGGTGCTTCCATGTATCAGGAAATGATTACATGCCTGTTTAATATTTTGATTAAATTCCATATCAAACTGTATTATACATCAATAATATTAATAATGATAAAGTACATCACTTAGCAATGGCATGTGACATATAATATTATTGCTCTGGTCGATCATCTCGACTCCCTGAGGAGTATACAAGTCATTCTACGCGACCTTACCCCAGAGTACTTCGTTCTTTCTAGCGGACTCTGGCACATCTCGATCGCTGTAGATGTCACTGAAGTACAGTTCGCCACCCTCCTGTTTCAACAAAAACAATAACGTCACAATGTCACCATGTCAATATACAGCAAAAAAATAAAAATAAAGAAAATTAATTTGACCTTTTATCACTTCTTGACAAGTTCTATGGCTTGCTATATATACGGTACATGCTAATAAGTTAGGATCATTCATGAAGATCTCGTATCCATTTTAATACCATAGAACCTTGTAGCGCCTTGAATGGCAGCTTGGGTTGTATACTCCCCAGGGAGTTGAGAAGGAATTGAGTGCACACAGATCCACTGACTGGGTAATAATGTACAGCGTATTGAGCACGCTGTTGCATGGATTTGGCGCTATAGAAAACTGCACATCATTATTATTATTATTATAGAGATCAGTGACATAGCTATAGTGCTGGTCATATTATGGCAGGAGGAAACCCACAACATTCATAGCACTGATTTGTTTATACTGACGGACCACAGATGGTAACTACATCGCCACAGTACAGACAGCATATCCTATAACTTTCGTGATAATTTTTGCCAGGCTTCTCGGACAGGATTTGAACCCTGGGCCTTTAACTCTGAAGTCCAATGATCTACCATTGCAATAGAATAACACCCACTTAGAATAAAGAAATATCTTATTTTGAACCTGTGAATACTACTATGAGAAACAACGGTAGGCCTTTACCAAAATATCTTATAGCTAAGTAAATCCTGCTCACCTTCAGCACTTTGTACGCTTCTGTAAGCACGGCTTTCTTGTCAGGAGACAGGTTAACAACACAGTTCGAGCTGAAGAGGATTACAAAAATATTAATAACATTTTCCAGTATAAAATCATTAGACAAATTTATGAATTGTTAATCTTCATCTCCAATCTATCAGTTGACATTTCTAAATTTTATCTGAATCTAGAAGTTATCTAGTGTTCAATCAATTTATTTTTTAAAAAACCCCGGACAGAACAGCTAGAAAGGAACAGCCCCTGGTATAGTAGTGATCAGCCCGCTTTCTCCAAGATTTACCATGGATGCAAAAAAACACACCTAAAATTCAAAATGCATATTAGAAAAATCTGAACCAAAAAAATAGTTCCATATAGCTCCTGCCAAGTATAAATCAAAGCTAAGAATGGATTACACATATAGCTTTGATTTGATGAAAGACAACCAGACGACTCAAATCAATTTAATGTATCCTATAATAGATTAATGATGATACACCATGGCAACAGACAATTGTGATTTCAGCAGAGAACACGCCAGGTGTCTGGAGACTGCAGGCCCAAGCCACGTCCAGGGCAAATAAATCGACCCATGGACAAATAAATCGGCACAGATTTCCACTGATCTGCAGAAAATTGCCATGTCTGATGATAGCACAGCGTTTGCAACGTTACCGCTACTTACATGATGATGTCGATGCTGTTTTCCTTGATCCCCGCTTCTGTGAGTTTCTCGATGTAACCCTTGACGAACTCTGTGTTGGCTTTCGTGTAGCCAAACTTTTCCTTGTGGTAGTCGATATACTTCCTTGCAACGTCCAACTGTTGTAGAAATGATCATCATAAACTTCTCAAACTGTTCAAGACTTAAGTTATGTTAAAACAACATTACAAATCTGTGATTTGAATACCTGTGGAATCACTGGTGGTAATAATAATAATAATAATAATAATAATATTAAATAATAATAATAATAATAATAATAATAATATATTAAATAATAATAATAATAATAACAATAATGAATTAAAAAATATTAAAATTAGTAGAAGATTAATTATTATTTCCAGTATTCATATTATTCATGAACTTCAGCTGAATCCCTTGGTTTATTATTACACTTTTGTCACATGTATATTTAGCTGACCCTGTGAACTGTACAAGTGAAAAGATTATCAATGGTGGTTTTACTCTGGATGTAACTGTGATTCATGCTAATGCTATATTGACATGTATTCATTTTTATTAATATGATGATGATGATGATGATGATGATGTACCTGTTCGTCGGTCATGTCGATGCCAATCACAGACCCGTTCTGTCCCACCAGCTTGCTGAGAGCGAAGCAGTCACGTCCACTCCCACTGCCAAGGTCAAGGACACAGGCTCCCTCCACCTTCTCCGGGATGACCAGACCACAACCATAGTACCTGTAACCATAGTAACAAAGATCTAGCACAACCATAGGACCTGTAACCATAGCAACAGCTCAAGCACACACATAGTACCTGTAATAGCAACAGCTCTAGCACAACCATAGTACAATGCTCCCTCGATATAACGCTGAAGTCGGTGTCCATGACATGCCACCCGCGTTATAATATCAACAAATATAATTGGAGAAAGAAAAGAAAAAAAAAAAATTTAATTATTATTTTTAAAATGGGGTCCACATTGGACCCTGCGTTGTATCAGATTCCGAGGTGCATCGAAGGGCATTATATCGAGGGAGCACTGTACCTGTAACCATAGCAACAGAAATCTAGCACAACCATGGCATGTAACCATAGCAACAGCTCTAGTGAAACCATATTACCTGTAACCATAGCAACAGCTCTAGTGAAACCCATAGTACCTGTAAAAGCAACAGCTCTAGCACAACCATATCCAAGAATGAGAACAAGGAATTTAATTTGTAGGAAAGTAAATGGAGACCTTTTCTTCTTTTAAAAGTTGTATTTTCACTGCAAGATTACCAAATTGTGACTAAAATAAATTTAAACAGAAAGAAAATACAGAAATAACCAATTTCTCTGATCATATCATTGGGGTCAAGTCTGCCCTATCATGACTACTGTGAGTCTTCTTCACCAAATGGACATGGCGCAGTTCAAGGTAACTTTATACATTCTGAATGATTCATTATTTCATTTATTGGAAAATACACATTAAATTCATATCAATGTATGATTTCTGCTGACTCAGCACTCTCAGGCAGATTAAATGACTGATCCAACTACTAGATTTAGATAGATGGAGCACATGTCTTAATCCCCCTAATTTCATGCCGTGTTCCGCCTAGTTTAATTGTCATCAGCCGTCAACGGGGCATCTCTATATGCATGTAATTGGTAGGAGATCAGTTAGCGATGAAGTAATTACATTTTGAGATCTCTGCTACAAAGTTCAAGGTGGCTAGCCATTTGACCTTGGACCGACATTAATAAATCTCTAAATGTCCAGCAAATACCACACAGGAATGCATATAGTGGTCAGCTGACATGATGACAACTACCGGTACTGTGAACCTTGTCAAATACAATAGTATTATCTAAAGGCATAATATCACAGTTGATAGACCTGCATACCGGTAATGGGCAAACAAATTTTGATTGACTGAGACTAATTACGCTTGATTTATCCACCCAAAAATTGTTATTTACTGATGTACTTACCGGTAGTCCCCATTACTCGATAGGTATCAAAATTAATATTTTATATGAATAAATGGAACATTCCGCTATTTATCTTGTCTTTGATGCATCAACTGATCAAATAAGGAAATTGCAAGCAAACGTTGCTGTTGCGTATTATATATATATATATATGTTATATGTAGGTATAATGAAGCAAATAACAATACAACCATATTCAGGTTGTCTATCAGGTGGATTGCAGTGGAATTGTGCCTACCATACAGCGGTGTAAAGGTTTTTGGAAGTACAAACATGATTTTATGTATGTCAAGTGAATGTACTTTGCAGTTGTAGCTACAAACTACTCCAAAATGACCATAAATATCTGTGATATGCCTTTAAATGCCATCTGAGCATCCTAATTATGTTTTTCATAATTTTATAGAAAGCTAAGTTCTTCTGGGGCCCTATTCTCGAAATGTTCTTACGATCTTCTTAGCCTAAGAACGTTCTTAACTTTATCTTAAGGATACCTATA